>BGPR01001525.1:6807-32545 GCA_013235015.1 Araneus ventricosus
ATTATGATAAGGAGGATAAGGATAAAACTGAGCCATAGAATTTCGGAATTGGAGTGAGAATAAGAATAAAATACCTCAATATAAATTTTTTACTTTATTTCGAGTAACACAATAAGTTTCCATTTTTTAATACGGTCAACTTATTATAATTATACATTTCCAAATTCCGGGAATTGAATAAATTTACTGAATTATTTTATGAATACACTACTTGCGCCAATTGACATAGCAAAATTTCCCGCACGGTGTATTTTGTAAACCATATGATTATAAATATCTAGGTAAAAAAGATTAATGCTTTATATGATTAGTTTAAGTAAAATACAATAATCATGTGTTACAATGAATAAAAACCATGACTATTTTGAATAGTTTGTCACAATTTATGACAATATTACCAAATAATTTAAATTTGTGAAATGCATATTGAAGATTTTAAATTTAAATACAATTATAATAAAATAACACAAGCAAAAGGTAATAGAAATATTGTAGTTAGAAATTAAAGAACTTCAATCCTTCATTAAAATACAAAAAATCCATTTAGAGCTAAAACAGTTTTTATTCAGAGACCGTTTCTTCATAGTTTCGAGAGACTTAACGATACAAAACTTCGCTCAAACTCTTGGTGTCGTGGGACTTCCGATGTACATGAAAATCGTGGTTTTTCCGATTGGGGGATGGGGGAAGATCAGAAAGCCTCTTTACCAATTCAAAAAGAGGGGAAAAGAAACTTAAAAATAAAACACTTTTGAAGAGCGCTTTATACAGCTTAAAATCAAAAGAATCATATGCAAGTCATTATTGTTACAAACATGGAAAGTCGCTTCCCAGCAATGTGAGTCTTATGGTTGGGAAGATAGTTTTACAGGGGTAAGTATGAGATGACCGACAGCAGCCCCGTCTGGACTCCTGACCTTGGCGACAAATTTGGCGACCATCTTGGAAACTTGGCGACGAAATATGGGATCTCAAAGGTGCTGGAATCTTCTCGATATCTCAATTAGGAGAGAAGATACGCCACGAATGTGCTAGATCATTCCATGTGACGACACGGCCAGCCGGGAAAACTATATAAGGAGAGCGCTTGGATGACGGGTGTTGTTGTTCGACTGGGATCGCCTTGGAGAGGGAACGTCTTTGGAATTCGTCCGCAATGCGAGTTAGGAAGCTGGCGAGCTGAGCGCTATTGAAAGTGCAGTTATTGTCGTTACTAGTTATTTGCTGACTGTTTGTGTTGTTAGATCACAAAGTGCTGAACTGTTATTATCTGTGAATTGCTGTCTGTTTACATTGGTAATCTGTGCACGAACTATTGTTTCCTGTACCCGTGTTACGTGTTTTCCTGCATATTTGTAAATAAACCTTCATTCTCTATTATCCTGCGTGTTGGACTGTTTAAACCATACACCCACACTAAGACTTTTGCAACAATATATTAATTGTGATATTAGCCAAGGATTTTAGTCGGGAATGGGTAACTGGTACATACACATATGTAGACTACTGTTACATACATAGTCTCGATTAACCGGGCCCTGTTTACATTGAGCAGCGAGAAGAGGTTACACCAGCAATTCTGATAATGATACTAACAAAATAGCGTATCATTGCTGCTAAGAGACATTTACCCTCTCCCCCAGAAAAAAAGCTATCAAGGACCTTCTTACAAGTGTCATTCTTGAAATAAAGCCGTTTGTCAAGAGGGGAGGTTAGGAGAAGAGAATTGATATTGGAAGTCCCACGAATCGGAAGTCCCACTATCGGAACTACCACGGAATCCAAACTCTGAGGCTCAAATGTATGAGAACAAAAACCTTCCTACATTACTCAGCATGAGAAATCTGTAGATTAGCTGGAAGAAAAACTGGGGAGATGCAGAATTAAAACAGCGGCTGTTAAAGCTCCAATGGCGTACAAAATGTACCATCGCGAGTAATTAACGGTTAAAGAAATATTATTTTAAATAGAAAGTCAAGAAATGAATGTTTGAATTGGAAATCAATATTATTTCATAATTGTAGCGAACAATTAATTTCTCCCAATATAAACAACCATGTATGGACTACTGATATGAAACACTTGATTAATTTTGACGGATGATGCTTCGAATTATCGTAATTATAATCTTATCAAAATTTACATTATCCCTAAGCGCTTTCACTTTATTTATAAATTAAGTAGATTCCATCAGTATATTAAATGAACTGTGGACTCTCAATTGAATCAAAACAACAGTCAGTCCTCAAACAGAATCTATCGTTTAATATGATGGTTTAGAAATTTATTCGTTAATGCGTTAAGGAGTACCAGATGGAAATCCAACATATTGCAGGCACAGAAACATTATTTAATAATTAATTAAAAATCTTGTCACATCTATAAAAAATCTATTTTATTGTTTGTTCTGTCCAATTTTATGATTTTGTGTTTGATACCTTCTGTTAACTGTTTGAACCTGCTGTGCGAAACCCTATGAGACATGCATTATTTCAGAATATATTGAAGCATTGCAATACGGTATTTAGTTTCAATATAGTATTTCAACTTTTATCTTTCGCTTGTAACAATATACTGGTATACTACTCTTGTCCTTTTAAGGTATCCGACTGGTTTAAAATCGTCGTTTTTGATGAAATTGTCAAAACACATTTTTTGAATTAATTTTGTAGCCTGTTTAATCAGCTTTCTAAAACTGTCTCACTTTTTACTCTACGTGAATTACATATGGAGTTACAGCTGTTTCATTACAGAACTGTAAGCGTTATTTTATGTTGCATGAAAACTTTCAATGCGTTTTCTGAGAAATGATATTTTTGAGGAAAACTGTCGACCGTAACATTGATTTCTCAAAAAGTTATTCAAGTATTGATAGGAAATTTACTGAGATTGTTTTCCGTAATATGCTTGATGTTTTCCTCTCAAAACTAAGGTCAATTTTAAAATCAAGTAATTTTTTAAGTGTTTAAATATAAACGAAAAGCATTTTTTATGAAAAATTAACAGTTTAGTAACTATGATCAGCTATATCTTAATATTATTTTGAAGTACAAGAAAGATTTTAGAGCATAACACAGAAGGTAACTGTCATAAAAATATACTCCTACAAGGATTTATATATATTTTGAATATGATTTTGTCCATGGCTATTAGCGTAAGGCAAATACTTTAGTCATTTTTCTTCAAATTTCTCAGTTTTTTAAAAAAATATTATTTTGAAAACTTAATTTTACAATATTTTCATAGTTTTAAAACATATGCAGTTTGAAAATAACATTAAAACATATATATAAGTTATTTTTCAAAAAAATGTCTCCGAACTCAGTGGGATACCTTAAATACCGAGTATCAATGCACTATATTATTTATGTTACTTCAAATAAAGTGTTTCTGAAATATGAGACTCATGGGAAATATTAATAGCAAAGAGATAGGTCATTTGAATGGCAAGATTCTTTTCTGGAGAATGTCTATTATCTGGAATCCCTGTTTTGAGGTAATTGTTGGTATAATGATTTCGATAGAGTGCTTAATCTTGAAAGTAAACTGACGAATTACAAATGCAACGCCGTGAAGTTAAATATACCGAGAGGCTCTAAAAGATTTAACACTCTCACACCGAGAGAGGCGGTCAAAAACTTTACCCTTATCAGCGACAAAGACCGGTCTGAGGCAGTTGGCTTCTTTTTAGGGGAGGTGAGGTTCTGAGATCGCTTAGGAGATAAGCGCGGTAGGATGTCCAATTATCCTTGCCAACCAAAGTCCATTTCCCTGCGCCTTAAGGGAAGGTTATAACAGGGGGTGGGGTTAATGGGTCCAGGTTGGGAGAGTCCAATTCATGCCTTTTCCTCCCAAAAATTATCGGCTTTAAGGGAGCTAAAAGAAAAAGTCACCTCGGTATTAAAGAGTTAAATTTTTTTGAGTTTGATATTTGTAAATATTTTTTCAATATGCAAACTGCTTGTAGCAAAATTGTATGCATTTCATTAAAATGTTGATTTTCCTTTTAGTTCCAGCGAATGAATTCGAATTGTCCTACACAGAACTGAGCGATGCTTCAGTCAACGTGACGTGCGAAGCTCAAGGACTTTTTCCACCACCTGTGCTGAAGCTCTACTTGGGCTCTTCGGCGGGAAGTCCACTTCAAACGGTGACAGACGCTGTTTCAGTCGTCAAACCCAAATATTCTGGTGCCTACGACGCGTTTTTGTACAGGACGTTCAGTGCCAGTGAACTGTCGAAAAACGGTGCATCAGTATTTGAGTGTTTCTTAGAACTACCCGGCACCAACTATGCGAGAGCCAAAAGAATCGCTTATTATCCTGGTAAGTGTTGGAATAATAATAGTTTACCAATTCAAACTAATATGTGGCTCATTAAATTTCGCTTTCGTAATTTTCAGAGGACATGTGACTATTTAACATCGAAAATTTTCGATTTTATTGAAAAAATATATATTATTCCCCGTCTTTTCTGAACAAGTTAAAACAATCCAAGTTAAAAAATTCCCATAATTATGAAAATTATTAAGGAAAATGTATCAGCTGTTCAACGTAAACATTAAAAATGGACATATCTTTAAAGCTTTATATCTCAAAATGTGGGGTTTTTTCATATTGCGCGCACAATATCTCAAGAACTATTGAATATTTTTATATAACATTTTTCCTGAATATGTATTGTGCTATGCTGTATAAATTGAACCTCAAATTTTGAACATATTTTCTCTAAAGATGTTTTTTTTTTGGGGGGGGTAGAAATGTTGAAATTTTAGCTATTTTTAACATTTTGTTTTAAATTGGTATATAAAATAGAAATTAAATTTAACTGTTATTAAATGGAGGTTCAGTTTCTTACATAGACTGTTTGTATTACATAGATACCCAAAATATTAATAGACCCATATTTTATCCGTAATCATGCGCACAAGGTGATTATGCCCATAATTATTACTCTCTCAAATAAATACATACCAATATAAAGAGGTGAAAATGTGTGCACTATAAGAGAAAGAACAGATATGTTTCTAGAAAAAAAAGTGTGTATGTGAATTGCATTGTTTCAGAGATATAATGTATCGAATTTGACATTGCCCCCTCCCTCCCAATTTTTTCCAGGTTTAAGAGTCGTATGTCTTTGCATCGATGATAACAAGAAAGACAGTGCAGAAATGCTGGTTGATATTTCCTACAGTTTTCCCTTTCAAAGGCATCGCAGCACCAACGAATATTAAAGTTTTGTCACTGAATGTGTGTTTACTTATGAAAGAAAGGTTAGATGCAGCAACTCATAAAAGAAACTCAATGCCAACAAAAACATAGTACCAAATATTCATTGCTGCAATCATTACTAGAAATGACCACTGCCAATAATATGCTAAATGCTATGTTTAAAATTAATTCATTTTTTCACTAAAAGTTTAGTAGCACCAAGGAATTATCTACTTGATAATTAAAGGATGTCGGAATTTTTTTGAATTACACTATGTCTCTTAAATCTGCCGTTGTTCTCTCAAGACTTTCTGGGATTTCATAAGCTTAGTAAATACATGCAGTGTAAGGCCCGGTGTATACTAGCCGATTTGTGTCGTTGAAGTTAGAAAAATAACAATAGTAACCCACATGCTCCTTGTGGAGACCCACAATAAAAAGAGTAGCCCACATGTCCCCTGTGGAGATCCACAATAACAATAGTAACCCACATTCCCCCTGTGGAGACCCACAATAACAATAGTAACCCACATGCCCCCTGTGGAGACCACAATAACAATAGTAACCCACATTCTCCCTGCGGAGACCTACAATAACAATAGTAACTCACATGCCCCCTGTGGAGTCCCACAGGGGCATGTGGGTTACTTTTGCTATTTTTATAGCTTCAACGACACAAATCGGCTAGTATGGACTCCCACAGGGGGGCATGTGGGGTACGTTTGTTATTTTTATAGCTTCAACGACACAAATCGGCTAGTGTGGAATCCCTCAGGGGGCATGTGGTGTACGTTTGTTATTTTTATATCTTCAACGACACAAATCGGCTAGTGTGCACCGGGCCTAAAGGCGGCATCTCAATAAGGAATTTTACCCCGTCTTCGAACAGTGGTCAGCTTCTAGTTCCTTGGAACCCGTTATATAAGCCCGGAAAGCGACATCGGTTATTATTTCTTTTGCTGAAAAGCTACCGCGAGAGAAAGTTGTGCTGAATAATTGATCCAATCAGGTTCGACTTGCTAGAGACGTCACTGACGACTAAGGCGCGATTTTCCTTAACCTTGGCAATTTCGTAATCGTCCTATCGCCATGGATGCAAAGAAGTATATTTGGTCTGCTGAAAAAGAGTCGGATTTAATTGATTTAATTCAAGAAAAGCCGACTCTCTGGAATCCGACGGATATTAATTACACGAAAAAGACAGCATCTAACTTCTCCAGAAAAATAAAATGTGAAATCTGCAATGAGTTTCTGTCTTGGTAAAGTTTGCGCTTTTCATTTGTTTTAATTTCTTACAGAGGCAAATAGAATTAAGAATGTTTTTGTTAATGCATTTATTGGGAAAATTGTAATAACTAAACATTTTAAAAGTTCTTAATTTTGAAAAAAATTCTAAATTACTGCAAAACTTATTTAGAGCTATTGCAAACTATGATAATGATTAATGTTTATAAAATTATGGTCTTATGGCTTATTTATGTTAGGTTATTGCTGTTTAAAATAACTAGTTTGATATAAGTTAATTTTATTTGAATATTTTTGTAATGATATTTTTAAACCCGTGTTCTTTTAGTTTGCTTTTCACGAAAGCATGTCTACTAAAAATGCCTACAGTCAATTACAGTTTATTTAATCGCATTTGCATGTAGAAACGGATCTTCGAAGGAATTATACTACAAAATGTCTCGCATAAGACACCTAATCGCTTAAGAATCATACAAAAATGTATTATTTAAAAATTATATTTGCCAAGTACTTATTTTTATGATTTTGTCTCAATAAAAAATGAGTACATTTTATTCAAAAGCAAGAATTCAATTCTTTAATTTAAACTTAACTGTCTTCATTTTTAACCACGAGTGCTTATTTGTAAATAATTTAAAGAATCAATTTAACCAATTACAGAAAGAATACATATCCAGGTATAATTTCCAATCTCTTGCATATTTTATCTTCTATTTCTAAACTTTAAAGCTATCAATCATATGAGATATGGAGACAAAAACTTTTATATATTGTTTTTACGATGTTAAAATTGTTAACTTTCGCCACTTCCGACAACTAAGCACATATGACATACAATAAAAAAATTGTGAGAATTAATATTTTGACTCAAAAATACAGAAAGTTACACTAAGAACTTTTATGTAACTACGTGACTATTCTCAATATTTTATCCAACTGATCAACTTGCACTACAGTAATAAGCAGTAAAGCGAGGGAAAAAAAAACATGTATCAAAATAAAGAAGATCGGAGAATAAAAGGATTTTTGAACATACTTGATGCTAATTTGAAAATTCAATAAAGGAAATTCATTTCTCTAAGTGAATTTTATTTCATCTATATATAACACTTCTAATACAACTATTTACTATATTCACATATGACCTGACCATTACTACTAGCGAACACCAAAGTGTTGGTATCCATGGAAGACAAACGCAACAAACGACAAGTACGAAGTCAAACGGGGAAATAAAAGGACAGCGAAAATACAAACCCCAAAAAATCGCCTATTTGCATCGCCTAAAAGGCAATTACACATTCAAACTGTCAACCCTTTTTTGGGGTTGTCAGATCGTAAAGAATGCCCGTCCACCCCCCTACGCTCAAGGACACATTGGGGGAGAACCTGAGCCGTCGAAACCGCTTTCGGAAGATGGGCAAAAGTCAAGTAGTGTGATAAAGCTTTTATGAATTCGGCAGTATGCTTTCTAACTAGATTTTAATTTATTCAAAGAACCAGGGTTCACATTTCTTAAAAACTCTCTAATATCTTTAAATTTAAAATTTATGAAAAAATAGAAAAACTTGGAAATTAATTGCGACATCTTTAATTTATTACCAAAACTAAATGCAGGAAAGAAATTAGATGATATTACTCTATTATGCGTTTAAAAGATGTATATATATAATAATAGAGGAAAAAGTTTCTGCTTAGTAACAGAAATATTCTGCATTTCATTTACCTTAGCATTACGAAAAATATAAAAATAAAAAAAAAATTGCGATAGGAAAATAACACGTCTATTACAATATGTGAGTATAATAGATATGTTTGCAATAAATTCATAACATAATAAAATGGAAGATTTCTCTACCCAACCACTGAGGATTTTGGTCGACATGCCTCACTTTTTTCCATCAAAACTACTATCCAGCAGCATATACATTAAAGTTAAAAACAAATATTTATATAGAGGCATATAACAGTATGTCTGAAATTTTACGTACAGGTTAAAAAGAGCAAGGCAATGAAAAGAACTTTTCAAAAACTTGAGTTTCTTTCCAAACAATTTTGCTTGCTGACAGTGAACTTAATAAAACACCAGGAAAAAAGCGAAGCACTTGAAGTTGAGGGACGAAATAAAACTTCCAGCAGAATATATATAAACCACGCAATATTTTTTTTCATTTATAACTTTCTTGCAATAAACTGAATTTTTTCCTTCTTACTGCATGGAAATATGTTATTTTTTCCATTCTTGAATTTTTTTTGTACACGTCTTTCAAAACTTTCCATTATTGCGTCGTACTTTTGTACGTCATCCATTTATGAGCCTGCCTCAAGGGAGCATTTTATACCATTCTTATTCTTACTATACAGGATATATATATTTCCACATCTCTTTTTGAGATATTAAACCAAGTCGTCTGAGAAAAGGAAGACCATAGCTCAAAATGAATTTTGATCTTGTATTAAAAAAGGAAGAAAGAAAAATCCATGTCGTTTTATTTCATTCCGAAGCGTCAGAGAACAGAAGCACCTGAGTGAAACACTTGAAAGGATATATTAATTTAGAGGTCTTTGTAAAAGCAGCCAAAGAAATGTATATAAATACGTTAGGTCTCAAATATATGCATTTGTGTTTGAAGGAAACCTTTCCTGAAGATTTTTGATAGATCTCCGACATCACATGGTTTTTGTAAAGGCAGCCAAAGAAATGTATATAAATACGTTCGCTCTGAAATAAATACATTTATATTTGGAGGAAATCTTTACTTATGATTTGTGATAGATCTCTGTCATCGCATGGTTTTTGTAAAAGCAGCCAAAGAAATGCATATGAACGTGTTCGTGAAAATTCACAATTTTTAGCAATCAATAACGGATATTTTTTTAACATCTGATATACGGATTTTTTTAACATCTAATATAAACATGAGACCACCTGTTCCTACCAGATGTGAAGAAATTTCAAAAGTATTCTTCATTCTTTGCGAGCATTTCTTCTTCTTTGAAATTTAAAAAAACTCAGATATGTGACGTTAAGCGATGATTTCTCTTCAATATCTGCATATGGTTTGTAACTGATCTCCAATAACTTCAATAACAATACCAATTAACAATAATAACAGCTTCTTATTTTAAGGCTAACATTTCATGCAGTATTACTAATATCTTTAATTTCGTTTCATTCACTATGATTTTTTCATTCATTATCTGCCTGAAAAAATACTGTCGAAATGAACAAACTTGTTTCAACAGTAGTTTTTGTAAAATTTAAATTTATATTGCAATTTTCATAGAATATGTAAGAGGTGTGTTTTCTTGGCAAATACTGTATATAGAGAGCCTCCGTTTCACTATGGTCTTTAAAGGATTTTCGATCTTATAAGAAATTAATATTCAAGTCTTTCTATTTCGTTTAGAAACCTCAGACGAATTTAAAATCTGATAGTGAAGTCTTTGATTTATCTCATATATTTGCTTCCATGCACAATTTTTTTAATATTTCTGATCGAGCTTTCAACATTAATTTTATTGCTGTTTAGCTAATTATAATCAACTTTGAAATTCTATAAAGTCATCATTCTAGTTAAATAATTTCAAATTTAACAACTTCACCTTTCATACTTACTTAGTTAATTTTGTTGTCTCAATTAATGAAGTTTTGAATTCTAAAAATAAAAGAATGCCTGTTAATACACAAGATTTTAAATGGTACAAATAATTAGTTTACCTATATGTGTTTATCAACTTTTAAGCGTATTTAAGGTATATATGACTTTATTTGCTTTTAAAGCAGTTTATCTTGCATTGAGTTATCGTAATATTTATTATTTTCATTTAAAAGATATATTTATTCTTTCTAACGTCAGTGAATTGACGTGTTAATTTCACAGTTCTAGAAAAATTCAAAATAAATTTTTATCTTTTATTAAAATAGTGTTAAAAACCAAATTGTTTTATTTCAATCCAGAGTGTCATTAAAAGAAAAGCACTTTAGCGAAGGAAGCCCTTGAAAGAGCATATTAATTTATTGGTCGCTGTAAAAATTTAACTTGAGGACAGCGCAAAATGACGTATATGAACACGTGACGGAGCTCGAAGGATGCTTCGAAAATCACGAACGAAGTGATTAGTCCCTGGATGGCGTCCAGAATGAGCAATTAAATTAATTAAATCCGAAGCTCGAAGTGGCTCGCCAAAAGGCACTTGTTGCTGTTCGAAAAATAACTAAGTCAAGCGTTAGTTGTGATGGCAATTAAATGCATACAGCACTTCTAAACATCACAGGAAAAATTAAATGAACGAACTTCTAAACATAACAGGAAAAATAAAATGGCAGCTTCAAGTGGATTTTAAAAATGATTACCTTTCTATTTAGTGTTCATATCTTCTACCTTTTTGTTATTTATTTTTTTCGTGTGTTGAAGAGTTGCAGTTTATTCTTTTAATTAAAAATTAAATGCTAGAGCGGAAAATGGCTAATAAGAATTTGTTTTAGAATATTTATTTCCCTTATATTCCTTTGATCAAGGTCTTTATAAAATTATTAAAATAATAAAGCAACCTTCAGAAATTTTTTTAAATAAATTAAATATAACAACAAAATGAGAACAAAACTAGAGTTATTAAGCAGTATCAGGAAAAGAAATCTTCACGCACTTAAAGATCAATTTGAGAACTGATTTCATTTTTCTAATCTTATAATGCAATTATTTATACTTTTAGTAACATGTTTGGATATATTGAAAATTTCGCTAGATTTCTATGGTAGTGAAATTAATTAATAATTAATCAAAATTCCAGAAATGAAAAAAAATTATTAAATGAGAGTTTGTTTTCGATTTAATGGCAATGATTCATTCCATTTTTAAAATTTAATAATTAGACATGAATGAGATTATTTTTATAACATTAATTGCTAAATGTTTATACCTACTGATGCGTTAGAGAATGTCTATGAATTATATTATCATTAAAATAGCATTAGTAACAAAGTAACTCAAGTAACAAATTCAAGAGAATATGTTAGCTAATGTATCAGTTATACCTACCGATGCGTTAGAGAATTGCTATGAATTATATTATCAATAAAATAGCATTCTCCTTCAAGTAACAAATTCATGAGAATATGTTAGCTAATGTATCAGTTATACCTACTGATGCGTTAGAGAATTGCTATGAATTATAGTATCATTAAAATGGTATTCTCTCTCAAGTAACAAATTCAAGAGAATATGTTAGCTAATGTATTAGTTATTTATTAGGGATTCTCAACCGTTTATACTGGTCCTATTTGGGGAAATTAAATAAAATAACAGGGGACAAAGGACAGTAAAAATAACGAATCATTGAAATTAAAATGAGAAAAGCAACGCATTGTTAACATGAACTCACAGGTAAGAATACGTGAAAGCAAACAACTGAGACGTGAAGATTTCTTTGCAAATTATCGCAAATACTAAAATCCATCGCAGGAATAAATGCGACTTTATGAATTATTCAACACAAAAATAGGATTGTTTATGCTTTGGTTTGGTTCACATTATCTATCGCAAGACCCAGTATTTTGGTGACGGTTCACGAAACCCAAACTGAGGTTTCTATTTGCCAAATAAACTAGAAGCAGACCAACGGTAAAAAGTTTGTGACAAGTATCAACTTATGATCATAATAATTAATGGTTTGTAATTGAAAGTTCTCGGTTATAAGATAGTAAAGCCACACTTAAATAAGAATATTTTTTTATTTATTTTAAAGCCTGTAGTAGTCGCAGACGTCTCACAGACGCCACGCGAATTTTATGTCGTAGTTAAGCGTAGGTGAAAAATTGCTTGTGATCGGGGTCCCTCTAACTCTTCCCATACTTCTCTGGAACAGACCCCTGCCATTCATGATCTAGGCCGTGTTATGTGCATTTTAGTCTATGTTGTAATCTCCAACAAGGAATGTAAAAAAACTCATTCACAGTAAGTCAATAGGTGGAAATGCATAGTTTTCTATAACATATTTTTTGTTATTTACTGACACTTATATAATTAGATGATGTTTGAATTGCCAACAACGAAAGTAAAATGAATTCGCGGAAGAGACTGAAAAATATTTTCCTATATTATATAGCATTTTGAGTAATATCAATTGCCTTTGAGTTATAGATGGCTAAAATACCGGTTTTCGGTTAAACCGGTTTTTGAAATAAACGGTTTTCGATTATTTTTTTTATAAAACGCAACGTTCGTGGACATAATTAATTATTAATAATAATATAGAATAAGTAAGTATTAATACAATAATTAATTAATGTAACAAGTAATGATTATAAATAAGTAATTAATACGATATGTAATAATAATAAACGAGTAATTATTACAATAAGTATGAATTATAGACAAATTTTTTATAAGCATTGTTTTCACCAGAAATCAATTCATTGGCCAATATTTATCATCTAATCTACTCATAAAGACTCTTTCAGAAATGTATTGATCCGTGAGTCGACACCTCTCATCGGAAACAACATCATTCAACGTAGATACTCATCTTTCGGACGCCACAGAACTTCCCTCTAAAGATAAATATTATTTGGCTACAAAAACAGGCGCCGTTTGCAGACAAATTTTTTATTAGTATTGTTTCTGCTGGAAATCAATCCATTGGCCAATATTTATCTGCTCATAAAGAATCTTTTAGAAATCCACCAAACAAGAGTCGTCTCAAGGAGGCGCTTGTCGTTGATTGGTCTAAGATGATGAAATTCAAAGCTTTATAACTTGATAAATTTTAGTCTAGACGAACCAAAATCGAGCCTATCTTCCGACCCGGTTCCTGCCCTGGTGTTTGGATTAAAAAATAACCTGTTTGTACCGGGGTAAAAAAATAACCTCAAAAACCGGTTCACCGAAAGAAAAAAAAACTGTTTTCGTTTTAAACCGGTATGTTTTCCCCATCCCTTCTTCGAGTATTTTAATGTTACGCGTTTTCCTCCCCAATAAAAATGACATACGATGCATTGAAAATATAGATAAACGTATGAGAATAAAAAATGAAGGGTATTATTAAAATTAAATTAGAATATGCACGATTATTAATCACCAAAGAGAGTCGTATCTGTGAGACACCACGCGCAATAAGATTAAACTTTCATGCGACCTCTCCATTGCTAAAAACGTAAAAAGTTCGACGTGGGTATTTGAACCAATATATGTAGAATGTTTAAATGTAGTTGGTTGAATAATTTCTAAAGACGGTAATTAACGACATTCTATCAAAATGTGAAAAACACAATGTGGGCAAGAAAAGCCAATTCCCCTAGTAACAAATTGCAATGTGTTAATCTAGTATGTTCGCTACGGAAGCGTATTAAAACTGTGCCATATTATCGATTACTCAAAGAAGGCTAATTTTGTATACCCAGTTCAATTGCCTGCAGTTTGTTTTTGTTACAAGGGTGAGGTATTCGATTTGCTAGCAACAAAGTCTGACACGTGCATCGAATTACAGAATTTTTGCTACTTAAATCCATAATTAAATCAACATAACAATTAATTTTAAATACAAAAATCACTTGGGCACGCTTAAGTATCTCAAGTATCCTTTACCATCTTAATTAGATTGAAACAATAAAAAAAATATTCAAATTGGATAGTTACATTTAACTAGGAGGTTTAAATTCGAAGGTCAAGGGTTTAATTACCCCCGAGTTGTTTACATTTTTTAAGATTCTATTGAAGTAAGAATACATTGAAATATCAAAACATACTTTTATAATAAAGAGTTATGTGGAGTAGTTCATGAAAGATTTAAAATGCATTAATTCATGTAGGTTTATACGATTTAATTTATTTTTATGAGCGTTTTCTTATGTGAATTACTCTATAAAATGTAAATAATTATATGCATTTGCTATGCTACTATATAATGCTTCGATTCTGGTATCTATGCCAATAATATGAAATTTATTCTCTTAAAAACAAAACAAAATTTGTATTACAGAGTGTGTTTGCACATTTTTAGAATGATTTCGTTTCGCTGTAGGAAAAATTCGCTTGATTAGAAAAATTTATTTTCATGAAAATTACAATTTTCAAGCTATGAGTTATCATTTGCAACATAAAATTTTTGTTTACATGTAAAATGGTGATATTAAAGAAGCAAAGGCTGGAAAGCTACATTTTTGCTCTTCCCAAAGATAGTTAATCTTATACAGTTATTTCAAGACGTTGTGAAAGCCATGATTCTTAATATCTAAAGCCACAAAAAACAATATTGGTAATAAGAAAGGTAAAAAATAGACCAAGTGGGAAAATTGTTCCAAATACTTATCCAAGGAAAAAAACGCAGATCTTGGAATATTGCAAATGTGAGGTTTTTATGTTAAAAAAAATCCTTCAAGTGAAATATTTGTTACAAAATCATTAAAATGCTCAGTATCAACTGTTAAAAAATATTAACACTGATTTCAATCCCACAAAGGCAAAAAATACAATTTTCATCGTCTTTTTCTACGTCATATTGTTGAACGCAGAACACGCCACAGAATCTATACTTATAAAAGGCAATGTTTGTGTGCGTGTGTGTGCGTTGTCCAGACGAACCTATCGCACTCACAGCCATGCAATTTGGCACACAGGTAGTCGTAATGGTGACTGAATGCACCTCGAAGCCGAAATTTTAAAATTTAATCTAGAAACATTTTTATTCAATGTTTTGTGTTGTTTTGGTTGATTTTTCGCACTAATTTCTCAATAGAATAATTTCGAATAATTGTACGACAAAAATAGATGAACCATCGGAAAGATTTCCGTTCTAATGAAGTTAGTTTTGAGCTTCTAACGTAATTTACTGAATTTTGTGAATTTTTTAAAAAAATAGTCACTTTTCAAAAATAAAATTTTCTGGAATCCTTAAAACTCTTGCATCCGATGTTCTAATAAAGATATCATTTTCAAAATTTTTCAGCTTATAACTGTAACGGTTGTGTCGGATTTAAAACAAGAATGGTTATAAGATATTTTCCCGGTTTTTTTTTAAATTAATTTTTTCCTGTGGTAGTTGAAAGATATTTTTTCTCTAGCTCAGAGAGTTTCTCGACAGCTCTTCGGAACGTTGCGGGCAATTTCATTGGCTGACGGGGCAGGGTGACGTCATTACTTTCGCGTTCTGCGAGGAGATGATTTATTTACTCGATGATTTCGATTATTATTTTTAAGCGTGTCTTAACTTATTTCTTTGCCTTTCATACTTTGCTTGCGATGTAATAAATATCACATTGCAATTTTTTAACATTATTTTGGGTTAACGGTACTCGGTCGAGAGGAATAAGAAGCGGACAAACTCAATAATAGATATATATATTAGTTTCTATTTTGATTTCGTTTTTAAAACTTTTATTTATGTAATTGTATGTGGGCTTTTTTTATTTTGTTGAAGTCCTGATTCCACGGGAAACGCCGTGCGCGTACTGCTAGTTCTTTATAAAAAGCATTTATCCGGACAAAAGTGGAAAACATTTTTTTCACAATATATGAAGCTTGAGTCTATTTAAATGACTGCAAGAAAAAATTCAATTTATTATCATCAAAGAGCAGAAAAAATCTTAAAGCATGGTTCAAAGAATTTAAAGATAGTTTCTTTAAGGTAAAGATGGTTTCCTTATGATTGTTGCTGATTTTTCATATAATGGCAAAATGGAAGTAAAGAGAGTGTTTGAAAATGTTTAGATGAACTCCACATATTATCAGGGGCATATTTTATCTACAATCTTTAAATATGAAATAATATATCTTTACCTATAATGCCATCAAGCTGTAGAACTACACTTAAACAAATCAAGCACCCTCACATCACAATCCACTGTTTATTTCCTGTAAAAAATAGAACAAGAAGTGGGTATTGAGGCTATAAACCTTCACTGATATTCCTGGTAAATAGTTCTGTACCATCTATGAGCTTTTGAGATTTTGAACGTTCAATAACCGCATTATCCAATCGTCGACCTACAAACTTTTCTAGAATTTGGAAAGCTGTTCAAGAGAAATATTTCAAAATATATCCTCCTATACCACAGAAATCATTATTATCATGGAAGTTTCGATGTAGCAAGAAAGTTAAGAACACTGGCTATGAAACTGAATATTTCAAACACAAAAAATATGTAAAATAGTTCTTAAAATACAATAAAAATTGTTCTAAGAATGTGCAAACATCCTCTGTATTTCTGATTAAACCTTTACTCAGCAACGCTTTGATGCTTAATTTTCATACAGTAGTGCGATAGGAGTCATTTAAATTATTATCTTCCTACTCATCGATTGCTCACTTTGCTAAAGATGGTAAAAAAACAAACTTTCATCCAAATAGAGTTCAGAATATTCTTTGCTCCTGTAAACAGGAACAAAGCAGCTTCTCAGTTTCCCTATCCATCAAACTTGACAGAGAAGTGAGGAGGTACATGCCTCTCTTAAAGACACTTAAAGACTTAACTTCTAAATTTCCTTGACTTGCTTACTATGACATACAATGTTGGTTAAGAGACCTCCCACTATATTTTCGACCGCATGACAGTTGGAGAAAAACCTTTTATTAGGTATTCATGCAGACATAAAAAGAAGCATTGCATTTAGATGCATGTGAATAATTCTATACCTCAGTACCGAAAAGTCTAATCTCCATTTTGCATGTTTAGAATATAAGCTGAATTAAAGGTTTTAGTTTTTCAAAATCTTATAACAAGATAGGAAAATGACAGGCAAAAATTACTCTACTAAAAGAGTTATTTCCTACCGCTGTTTTGAAGTCATAGGTCAATATTTCAAAATCGATAGATTTAAAGACACAGAATTATGCTTAGGCATGTATTGTATAGTTGCAAAGATTATTTATGAAATTCCAATACATACTGTGTAATGTTTGGATGCATTACACAAAATCAATTGAAATGTTAACATTAATCTTCAAAATTATTTTAGTATATTATTGTTCCTAAATTATTGTTTTTAAAATGGTCTATTACTTAGAATGTGAATTTATTTAGTTGTATGCATCATTTTAGCATATGGTAATCGAATATAATTTTTTCCGAATTTAAAAATAGAAGTATTTAATATTTATTTTGATACATGAAAAGGCTTCTGGCGAAACTTGAGCAAACGATTATTCAATCAAGCATTTGAATTTTTTACATATTTTTCTCATTTACAGTTATTAACTTCATGAGGTTATTAATATATTCTTATTTGCATTGCTATTTTTAATAAAGCGTATCAGTATTGGTCAATATATACCATGCGCTGTTAAATAGTTTTCTTTATTCCTTTAGAGTTTTATTAGCCTTAACGTTTTTGTCTGAAAATGTTTATAGGCATAAAAAACAATAAATGTCACCATATTCATGTTTCTTAAATTGCTATCACGTAATAAGTTTATAAAGAAAATTGAAATCACTACGTCATACATTGAGGCGATTAAAAATAGTATCCTATTATATGAAAGAAAAGTAAAATAAAAACCACCCTTCAGAGATTGGAAATGAAATTGTGACATTATATAGAAAGCCTAAGTAAAATTTGAAGCATCGATTTTATTGTAATTATTTACATACGTTCGTTTGAAGGAGAAGTATCAATTTTGAAGGGTTTTTTTATTGAGGCGATTAAAATTTTTATCCGATTATATGAAGGAAAAGTAAAAAATTACCACCCTTCAGAGATTGGAAATGAAATTGTGACATTATATAGAGAGCCTAAGAAGAATTTGAAGCATCGATTTCACTGTAATAATTTACAAACGTTCGTTCGTAGGAGAAATACCAATTTTGAAGGGTTTTTTATGACTGATTATGTTTTCACAGACGAAATTATTACCTCCTTCATTTTCTTGCAGTACGTGGTTCAAAAACTGTCTTTGTTATCTTTCAGTGGAAAAAAATTAGTATATTTCGTTTATTTTTTTTCATTTTTTCAAATCAATTTTTTGAATCAATTTCCTTTTTGTAAATCTCCAAATATGCATTAATCCTTCCATATATTTCCTGAACATTAAATTAGAATACCTTTCATTCTGGAGTTCTCAAGTATATAATCCATTTTTTAAATTAATTTCCTTTTCATACATCTCCAAACATGCATTAATCATTCCATATATTTTCTGAACATTAAAATAAATATCTTTCATTCTGGAATTCTCAAGTATATAATCCATTTTTTTAATTAATTTCCTTTTTATACATCGCCAAATATGCATTAATCATTCCATATATTTCCTGAACATTAAATTAGAATATCTTTCATTCTGGAATTCTCAAGTATATAATCCATTTTTTAATTAATGGCGTTATTATACATTGCTGAAAGCACTGCCATCTCCAAACACATTGCAGGATATCGTGCATTGAGATCAACAGCTTAATTTTAAAAGCTAAATACCATCCAGACTATCCTGCTGTATTTTAATCAAGTCGTTTAAATATTAGTGAATAATTTGAATTAATTTTAGAAAGATTTTTTATCTTTTATTTAACTTTCAATTATTTCATGAAAACTAACTTTTCAATCCCACTGGAATATATTTCTTTGGTTTGCAACCACCAACGCCTCATAAATTAATTTACTTGCTTATCGTGATTTCAACACAGCAATAAAATCAGATGCAACTCCACTTTCCGTTGGTTTATTTTCAATTAAGTCATCCTAATAGAAATAAATGAATTATTGAAATAATTGCGTACCCCGATGCATTCAAAATTTATTTTCTTTCCCATTTTCAAATTTGTAAAAAAATTAAGATATTCTATACCATAAAATTACTAAAATACATGATGGCGTCGTTATTTTAATTTCTTCAACACAGAAGTATTCTATGATAGAAGCTATATGTGTTATGAGGTATTTTCTTATATTTCATATCTCATACGCTAGTTCAAATTAATGACACATATTCTTCTAATATTTTGCCAGCCGAAACTATGAGGCCGCGGTGGCCTAGTGGTAAGGTCTCGACCCCGGGACCGGAGGGTCGCAGGTTCGAGACCCGATTCCACCGAAGATCCGCCGTGTATGGGGCCTGTTGCACGCTATATCATACGCAGTGGCCAAACGTCATCCCGTTGGTGTGGCGTAAAAATACCCACACTTGCCCGGCCTACCCAAAAAGGGTGTAAGGCCGGTAGAGGACCAGTGGGGAGACCTCCACCAGCATGTGGAGGACGGGATTTATTGGGTACAATAAAAAAAAAAATGATACAGGCATTGCCCGAACAGGGGCAGTAATTTTAAATACAAGATAGCTGGAAGTGTAAACATGGTTCGACCCACCTCGGTGAGGAGAAAATAGCTTGATTTACTGCTCGGGCAAACAAGGAACAGTAAAAATATTTAAAAATAGATAAGTATTGAAAAAGAAACAAACAAATAAACACAGAAAAAGAGCAGTAAAAATCAGATATATAAAAAGGTCAAATATTGAAACCCCATAGTATAAAAAGAAAACATACACAAACAATATTACACATCAAACGTCACACAAAACACAAATAGAAACTGTACCAAACATAGAATTAAAAATACATAAATTAATAATAATAATAAAAATTACTTCTGAGATAGAGAGGAATAAATTCCGTTAGTCAACGGTAATGCACGTCCCGCGTATAAGGGAATATCAAATTATCAGTTACAGAATGTTTTTTGAGTAAAACTGCGCAAGTTAAAAATTACTTTATGTCCTATACAGGATAAAAACGGCCAATGGGAGAGGAAAAGGAATGGAAGTTTGGAGAGGGGGGTGCCAGCTCAGGTGTCGTCCTCGTCATCTGACCGCGGTTCAAAATTACGAGGTCCGTCCCTAAATAGCCCTCGTGTTGCTTCAAAACGGGACATTAATCTAACTTAACCTTAACCAGCCGAAACTATCTCGTTTGAGAAAAGCTAATCTAAGCTTCAATAGCTAAGGATCTAAGCAATTAATTGTTATCTAAATATCACATATTAAACCATTCTTTTTCATTTCTACTATTACAGAATATTTGTTACAAAGATTTTCCTATTAAAATCTCATTAATGCATGCACAAAACTTCTCATTAAATTTAATGAAACTTCCACAAATGATTTTAAATTTCCATAAAGTATAAAAGTGTTCCTCGAATTCTTTCAAGATGCATAGAAAAACGCAACTGCTTTCAGATTTTAATAAATGGGAAATATGAATAATAAATTTCAAATGATTACGTCTGAACAATGTTTGATAACTAAAAATAGAAATACCAGTTCTTAAACACTTTTTAGAACAGTTATCATTTTGTGTTTTCCGCTCTGAAAATGATAATATCGAATCAAAATGTATAAAAGCATTTAATCTCCTGAATTAAATAAAGCGGAAATATACGAACTTCATCCATTAAATCCTTTAATGCAATTATTATAAGCTCCTAAATGTGTTCAAAAATTTAAATATCCTAGTAGTTTTAAGTTCAGATAGTGATGATATATGATTAATTTAGAGGGTTGAAACTTCGCCGGATTTAATCATGAATTCAATGATTCACAATACCTTAAACAAATGGCAAGCATGATAAATATTCCTGAATAATAATAGTATTTTAATATTTTATTCATATCAATAATTGATATGAAATATTTCAAAAGGCTTTGGAAAATGGGATCATAACTTCGAGCTCCAAATCAGATTATCTCTCGTAATGATTTAATGGAAATATTTCATGGCATTTGCTGATTTCACTTGCTCTTTTTTAAGAGAATCTTTCTCGGGCTAGTTGATAATGTTTTATTTTATAAATAATTTACAGAATTTCTCCTGTCATCCTTTTTAATAATAGAAAAATTTAGCATTTGTATATTTATTTATAGTTAATGAAACACCGTCTTGGTTAGTGTTTTTTTCATGGAAATTAAAATGTATTTTTCTTTTGGACCAAAAGATATAAAATTTTACAAAATAACAATTTATGACTATTAATTTGTTAGATTTTGCATCCTAAAAGACCCACACCGACACAACCTATCCAATAGGGTGTAAGGCCTGAAAACTTGTCGAAGGGAAATAGATTTTACGTCCTATTTCTAAGTTGCACCAAGCGATTTCCAGACATAGCAAACTATTTTCAACCACTAATTGATGGTCAGAAAACCATATGAGGCACCAAACGATGCTTTCATGCACATTTTACTTCCCAAAATACCCACACCGAACCAACTTAACAACGGGTTGGTGAGTAAGAGATTTTATTCCGTGTCTCAATACAGCACTGAGTCATTTTTGGACGAAACATGCTATTTTGAATCACCTTTCGATGGTGAGTGAGACATTTCAGCCAGCACCACGTCTTCAAATTTCCATATTATAACAGGATCTGACGTTTGATTCAAGGCCCATTTAACAGACAACAGACATCGTGTAAATTTGGGAGGATCTGGATCTGAACCATCGATGATTTGATGCGAACCCAAGATTGTAGCCAGAGGAGCGGAAACCTCTGGCAAATATTAAATTAGATATATGCTAGTTGTATATATTCATCTGTCATTGTAACGATTCGTTTTCTTTTGAGAACTAGTTTCTGAATCAAAAAAAATATTTTTGAGCTCCTCTATGCATAAAGTGCATATATGCTAATTTTATCTATTCATCTGTTATTGTAACGATTCGTTTTCCTTTGAGAACTAGTTTCTGAATTAAAAAAATATTGTTGTGCTCCTCTATGCATAAAGTGCATATATGCTAATTGTATCTATTCATCTGTCATTGTAACGATTCTTTTTCTTTTGAGAACTAGTTTCTGAATCAAAAAAATGTTGTTGTCCTCTTTTATGCATAAAGTGGGTAATTATGGATGACGCATTTAACTTTAGGCTTTTGTTTTAGCTATATTAAAGTCTGGTTTACAAACAACAAGAGGACTGTATCGAGACGGATCTCTTAATTTAATATAAAAATCAGGTTAAACAGGTCATGGTAGCTGGTGAGGACGTCACCTGAGCCGGCATTCCCTTTTCAAACGTCCACATGACACTAGCGTGAAGGCATCTGAGACCCGATGCATTCAGCGTTTAATATTGTATTAAGAAATTGATAAATTAGATTTTCATATGCAAAATAATTGTTTATTTAGAATTAGGAATATTTTCTTGTATCTTTTCAAATTACAAAAATAAACAAATGAAATTTATAAGGATAATATTTCGTTTTTTATTTGAAATTAGCTGTGTTTTTCCTGAACTTATACTTTCGAACTCATTTCAATCGTTGTTCAAAAACTGGCAAGCTGATCAAAAGAAAAAATAATAATATAGGACCTTACTAATTATCTTAAGCGTAAAGAACAAAGATGAACCAACACTTGAAAAAATTATGTAGCTCTGCCATTACGAAAGTGAGTTGCCTATTCTCTGCATTTTTTTTTTCTTCTTATTGAATGGCCTCCGTCATTTGATTTCCTTAATATAATATTTAGCTAAATTTTATTTTCCAATCCATAAAAATTTCTCAAATATTTGTTTCAACTTAGGATAATGATTAATAATGCACTATAGCATAAACTATTATCTATTTTTAAGCTTTTGGATTTACTCAATTTTCGTTAACCCATTACCTTCCAAAACTCTATTATTTTACTTTTTCGAAAAAGAATTACTCTAATAAGATAACACGACTCAAATCTGAAAAAAACGTTATTTCCGAATTTTATAATTAATCTGATTGATTATCTTTTAATTAGAATTAATTATCTTTATGAATAGAAAAATGATTTTTATTGGCATTGTACCTTTTACAGCAGTCAGCTCAGCATTCATATCCAACAACCAAAGCCAAAAATTGCACTGTTTAAGTGAAAACAATAACTCAAAAAAAGCGACAATAGCAGATAATGGGTTAAAAATAGGTAAATATATTTTTACATAAATAGGTCCTAAAACTGATGCACAACAGGTTTTATCATTTGCTGAAAAGACATCGAAATAAGCACGTCTGCTTCATTTTCAGAAGATTACAACACACAACAATAAAGTCCTTCTGTTCTTTAAACGTAGATTTCTACAGATAAAACTACGCGTCTGCTCTTTGCAGCATTAAAATATTCACTTTCCCTATATAATGAACAGAAGAGAAGTTACGAGTGGAACAAAAAGATAGTAGTCTTAATTTTATCGTGTGACAAGAAAAATCAAGAGCCTTTCCTTTTAATTTAGACAAAAATGCTGGAGCCTTAAAGAGGCCATTTATTTGAGTTACCACCTCCGCCTGTCCTTTTAAACATTAATTGAGACAAATCGCTTGATTAAAACATATTGCTTATTTTCATTATGGAGCTTATAACTCATGCAGTTGCGTTTCTGTTGCTTATCAAATTAAAGTTGAAATTTTCTTTGAATTTTTATTTTCAATTTTTGAAACGAAAGCAATCCAGAGAGAAGCAAATGTAATGCCATGTTATGCTCTCAACCACAAATTGCCCCAAAGATATACATGTTATTTCAGCGTTTTGTGTTTAATCAATTCAATAGATATTTTGACTAATTTCAAATCATTTTCAAATAAATGCGTTGCAACTTTGAATAAAATGTTTCCATCAGATCCTATTTGAAGAATAATTTATTTGCTCAGGTATAATTAACAATTTTCTGGAAACTAATTATTAATCCATAATGGGGCAACAAAATGAACGAGTAAAAGTTATATCAGTAATTTATTAGGTAGAATATGATGGCAGATAATTTTGAAATTTTTAATGATTACTATAAAGTTATCTCAAAAAGGAGTTTACTTTCCTCCAATAATTCCTTCAAGTGATATGACAACACAAAATTTAAGCTACATGGATTCATTCTATTAAATTTATAAATTAATACGTAAATTGATTTTTTCTGGCAAAGAGAAAAAAAAGTCCATGAAAGTGCATTAGAGTTTTGCTTAAAATTCTCTGTATTTCAGAATTTATTATTTTAGTCAATAAAGTAAAGAAAAGTATGATACCATGATGCAATTTATATAGCAATAATTTCAAATAAGAAGAAATTTATTGTGAACTTTAAAAGCAACTAAAATGCACAGAATTTTACAAAGCAACCCATACATTTACAATACCTTAAATGTGAATCAAAATAATAACATCATTTCATTAATGTTAACGAATTTTACTAAGTTTTGAAAATTTGTTAATTTTTAATAATATAATTGGTTTCATTTTTCAAACGTATAATTGTGACTAGTGATTTTAACCTCTTTCATGGAAAAGATTATAATTAAAAAATAACATTTCCATTTCAGTCACTAAAAGCAATGATGGTGATAAATGTAGCATTTTCTTTATTAAGATATATTAAATTTCAATGGAAATTTTGTGAACCAAAAAATTAATTTATTATTGTGGGTCTTATATAATGAATAATCTTTTGAAAGTCTTCAGAACCTTACTATATAATATAGAGAGTAGATGAGAATTAGCCAGAAAAAAAATCCATCAATGTTATTCAATAACAAATCATAATTAAACCATCATAATTTCATAAAATTCCGTGAATTGCGAGATATATTGTATAGTAATTCAATCCACCTCAAAAATAATCATTTCTTAAACTTTCGATAATGTTGTTTCCTTGAAGTGATAAAAATAATACAGGGTGTCAGTTAATTGCTGAACCCATTTCAAAAATTAATAAAAAAGATTAATAATGTTCCAACTGCAGTTTCATTTAAATGAGAGAGCAATTAAAATAGTTTTTTCCAGATAGGTGGCGTAACATTACGACGTTCGAAATTAGCTACAGCAAGAGTTTTCCATGCGGAATGGCTACCGATCAGCAAAAGCCGATGCATTTTTTCTGGCTTCCTTTTTCAGTTTTTCTTTAATATAAAAAACTGGTACAATTGGGTTAACAAATTAAAGAGCGTAAAATTCCTACAAATACATGCTTTTATTTTCTTCTAGCTTTAATAGTTTCGTAGATAATGGCTCTCAAATATGGCAGATGACCAATAATTTACGATCCCCTAGACCACCGTAACGGCGTATTAGCAATCTCTTTAATCAAATCTCAAAAATTTTTATAAAACACACAGTCATTAAAAAAACGTAGTTGTAACATTATTAGTTTTTTTATTCATTTTTGAAATTGGTCCAACAATTCTCGAACGCCCAATATATTTAAAATACAATACTTACTTCATTTGAGTAAGCATGTAAAGTAATCGAAAAAGGAATATTTGACGCCATGCGTACATAAACAAAAGAAACAGATGTCAGCGAATAATTCTGGTATTTTTAAATAAGCGTGAATAAACG
>BGPR01001525.1:49430-83690 GCA_013235015.1 Araneus ventricosus
AAAAAAAAAAAAAAAAACGAAATATAATAAATTTGTTCCACTGAAAGTTAACAAAAACAGTTTCTGTACCAATTACTACAAGAAAATAAAAGAGGTAATAATTTCGTCTGTGGAAACATAATCAATCATAATGAAAAAACGCTTCAAAATTGGTATTTCTCCTTCAAACGAACGTATGCAAATTATTACAGTAAAATCGATGCTTCAAATTTTACTGAGGTTTTGTATATAATGTCGCAATTTCATTTCAAATCTCTGAAAAAAGTATGTACTTTTTTTTTACTTTTCCTTCCTATAATCGGATACTATTTTTAATCTCCTGAATGTATGATACACTGATTTCAATTTTGTTTATAAACTTATTACGTGATCGCAATTTAAGAAACATGAATATGGTGACATTTATTGTTCTTTTATGCCTATAAACATTTTAGACAAAAACGTTAAGGCTAATAAAACTCTAAAGGGATAAAGAAAACTACTTAATAGCGTATAGTATATATTAACCAATGCTGATATTCTTTATTAGAAATCGCAATGTAAATAAGTATAAATTAATAATTCCATGAAGTTAATAACTGTAAATGAGAAGAATATGTAAAACATTCAAATGCTTGATTGAATAATCTTTTGCTCAAGTTTCGCCAAAAGCCTTTTCATGTGTCAAAATAAATATTAGACTTCTATTTTTAAATTCGAAAGAAATTATATTCGATTACCATATGCTAAAATGGTGTTTGCAACTAAATTAATTCACATTCTAAGTAATAGACCATTTTAACAACAATAATTTAGGAACAATAATATACTAAAATAATTTTGAAGATTAATTTTAACATTTCAATTGATTTTGTGTAATGCATCCAATCATTACACGGTATGCATTGGAATTTCACAAATAATCTGTGCAACTATACAATGCATGCATACGCATAATTTTGTGTCTTTAAAATCTATCGATTTTGATAATCTCCTATGACTTCAAAATAGTAGTAGCAATAAAGGAAAAAAACTATTTTAGTAAATTAATGTTTTGAATGACGTTTTCCTACTTGTTATAAGATTTTGAAAAACTAAAACCTTTAATTCAGCTTATATTCTAAACATACAAAATGGAGATTATACTTTTCGATACTGAGGTATAGAATTATTCAGATGCATCTAAATGCAATGCTTCTTTTTATGTCTGCATGAATACCGAATAAAAGGTTTTTCCCGAAGTGTCATGCGACCGAAAATATAGTGGGTGGTCTCGTAACCAACATTGTAAGTCATAGTAAGCAAGTCAAGGAAATTTAGAGGTTAAGTCTTTAAGTATCTTCAAGAGAGGCATGTACCTCCTCACTTCTCTGTCAAGTTTGATGGATAGGGAAACAGAGAAGCTTCTTTATTCCCTTTCATAGGAGCAAAGAATATTCTGAACTCTATTTGGATGCAAGTTTCTTTTTTTAACATCTTTAGCAAAGTGAGCAATCGATGAGTAGGATGATAATAATTTAAATGACTCCTATCGCACTATTTATGAAAATTATGCGCCAAAGCGTTGCTGAGTAAAGGTTTAATCGGAAATACAGAGGATGTTTGCACATTCTTAGAACAATTTTTATTGTATTTTAAGAACTATTTTACATATTTTTTGTGTTTGAAACATCCATTTTGATAGTCGGTATTCTTAACTTTCTTGCTACATCGTAACTTCCATGATAATAATGACTTCTGTGGTATAGGAGGTTATATTTTGCAGTATTTCTCTTGGAAAAACTTTCTAAATTCCAGAAAAGTTTGTAGGTCCACGAATGGGTAATGCGGTTATTGAAAGTTCAAAATCTCAGAAGCTCATAGATGGTACAAAACTATTTACCGGAATAAAAGTGAAGGTTTATCGCCTTAATACCCACTTCTTGTTCTATTTTTTTACAGTAAATAAATGGATTGGGATTTGAGGGTGCTTGATTTGTTTTAGTGAGGTCTACTGTTTGATGGCATTATAGGTAAAGATATATTATTTCATATTTCAAGATTGTAGATAAAATATGCTCCTGATAGTATGTGGAGTTCATCTTAACATTTTCAAACACTCTCTTTACTTCTATTTTGCCATTATATGAAAAATCAGCAACAATCATAATTTCCTTAGGGAAACTATCTTTAAATTCTTTGAACCATGTTTTAAGATTTTTCTGCTCGTTGATGATAATAAATTGAATTTTTTCTTGCACTCATTTAAATAGACTCAAGCGTCATATATTGTAAAAAAAATATTTTCCACTTTTGTCTGGATATAGGCTTTTTATAAAGAATTCTGTGGCGTGTTTTGCGTTCAACAATATGACTTAGAAAAAGACGATGGAAATTGTATTTTTTGTCTTTGTGGGATTCAAATCAGTGTTAATATTTTTTAACAGTTGATACTGAGCATTTTAATGATTTTGTAACAAATATTTAACTTGAAGGATTTTCTTTTAACATAAAAACCTCACATTTGCAATATTCCAAGATCTGCGTTTATTTCCTTGGATAAGTATTTGGAACAATTTTCCCACTTGGTCTATTTTTTACCTTTCTTATTACCAATATTATTTTTTGTGGCTTTAGATATTAAAAATCATGGCTTTCACAACGTCTTCAAATAGCTGTATAAAATTAACGGGTCTATTCTGGTACCCCCGGTTGGGGTTGGGTTCCGTTGTTAACGTGCGGAACCCACCCCAACTCCCAACCGAACTGAGGGTACCAGAATAGACCCCTAACTTTCTTTGGAAAGAGCAAAAATGTAGCCTTCCAGCCTTTGCTTCTTTAAAATCACCATTTTGCATGTAAACAAAAATTTTATGTTGGAAATGATATCTCATCGCTTAAAAACTGTAATTTTTATGAAAATAAATTTTTCGAAGCAAACGAATTTTTCCTATAGCAAACGAAATTGTTCTAAAAATATGCAAACAACCTCTGCAATACAAATTTTGTTTTTTTTAAGAGAATAATTTCATATTATTTGCATAGATACCAGAATCGAAGCATTATATAGTAACATAGCAAATGCATATAATTATTTGCATTTTATGGAGTAATTCACATAAGAAAACTCATAAAAATAAATTAAATTGTATAAACCTACATGAATTAATGCATTTTAAATCTTTCATGAACTATTGCATGAGAATGCTATTTTAATGATAACATAATTCATAGCAATTCTCTAACGCATCGGTAGGTATAACTGATACATTAGCTAACATATTCTCTTGAATTTGTTACTTGAGGGAGAATGCTATTTTAATGATAACATAATTCATAGCAATTCCCTAATGCGTCAGTAGGTATAAAAATTTAGCAATTTCTTTTATAAAAATCATCTTATTCATGTCCAATTATTAAATTTTAAAAATGGAATTAATCATTGCCATTAAATCGAAAAGAAACTCTCATTTAACATTTTTTTTTTCATGTCTGAAATTTTGATTAATTATTAATTAATTTCATTACCAAAAAAAATCTAGCGAAATTTTCAATATATCCAAAAATTGTACTAAAAGTATAAATAATTGCATTATAAGATTAGAAAAATGTAATTATAGTTCTCAAAATGCTCTTAAAGTGCGTGAAGATTTCTTTTTCTGATACTGCTTAATAACTGTAGTTTCTTTCTCATTTTGTTGTTATATTTAATTTATTTAAAATTTTGCCTGAAGGTTGCTTTATTATTTTAATAATTTTATAAAGAGCTTGATCAAAGGAATATAAGGGAAATAAATATTCTAAAACAAATTCTTATTAGCCATTTTCTGCTCTAGCATTTAATTTTTAATTAAAAGAATAAACTGCGACTCTTCAACACACGAAAAAAATAAAATAACAAAAAGAAAGAAGAACACTAAATAGAAAGGTAATCATTTTTAAAATCCACTTGAAGCAGCCATTTTATTTTTCCTGTTATGTTTAGAAGTTCGTCCATTTAATTTTTCCTGTGATGTTTAGAAGTGCTGTATGAATTTAATTGCCATCACAACTAACGCTTGACTTAGTTATTTTTCGAACAGCAACAAGTGCCTTTTGGCGAGCCACTTCGAGCTTCGGATTTAATTAATTTAATTGCTCATTCTGGACGCCATCCAGGGACTAATCACTTCGTTCGTGATTTTCGAAGCATCCTTCGAGCTCCGTCACGTGTTCATATACGTCATTTTGCGCTGTCCTCAAGTTAAATTTTTACAGCGACCAATAAATTAATATGCTCTTTCAAGGGCTTCCTTCGCTCAAGTGCTTTTCTTTTAATGGCACTCTGGATTGAAATAAAACAATTTGGTTTTTATCACTATTTTAATAGAAGATAAAAATTTATTTTGAATTAACACGTCAATTCACTGACGTTAGAAAGAATAAATATATCTTTTAAATCAAAATAATAAATATTACGATAACTCAATACAAAATAAACTGCTTTGAAAGCAAATAAAGTCATATATACCTTAAATACGTTAAAAGTTGATAAACACATATATGTAAACTAAATATTTATAACATTTAAAATCTTGTATATTAACAGGTATTCTTTTATTTTTAGAATTCAAAATTTCATTAATTGAGACAACAAAATTAACTAAATAAATTTTGAAAGGTGAAGTTGTAAAATTTGAAATTATTTAACTAGAATGATGACTTTAGAGAATTGCAAAGTTGATTATAATTAGCTAAATAGCAAAAAAATTAATGTTAAGCTGGATCAGAAATATTTAAAAAATTGTGCATGGGAGCAAATATATGAGATAAATCAAAGACTTCTATTTATGATGCAGTGAAGTTAAAACTCTTATAACGACAACCAAAAGTTTCAATCAGATTTTAAATTCGTCTGAGTTTTCTAAACGAAATAGAAAAACGTGAATATTAATTTCTTATAAGATCAAAAATTCTTTTGAGGTCATAGTGAAACAGAGGCTCTATATATACAGTATTTGCCAAGAAAACACACCTCTTACATATTCTATGAAAATTGCAATATAAATTTAAATTTTACAAAAAATACTGTTGAAACAAGTTTATTCATTTCGACAGTATTTTTCAAGCAGATAATGAATAAAAAATCATAGTGAATAGAACGAAATTAAAGAAATTAGTAATATTGCATGAAACGGTAGCTTTAAAATAAGAAGTTATGCATAAGTAACTGTTATTTCGATACAGCTTAAAATTAATTTGAAAATTGTATGAAATTCATAAGCATCAGGGGTTATTGGAGATCAGTTACAAACCATATGCAGAGATTGGATACAAATCATTGCTTAACGTCACATATAACGTTTTTCAAATTTCAAAGAGGAAGAAATGCTCGCAAAAAATGAAGAATACTTTTGAATTTTTTTTCACATCTGGTAGGAACATGTGGCCTCATGTTTATATCAGATGTTAAAAAAATATCCTTTATTGATTGCTAAAAATTGTGAATTTTCATGAACGCGTTCATATGCATTTCTTTGGCTGCTTTTACAAAAACCATGTGCTGACAGAGATCTATCATAAATCATAAGTAAACATTTCCTCTAAATATAAATTCATGTATTTGAGAGCGAACGTATTTATATACATTTCTTTGGCTGCTTTTACAAAAACCATGTGATGTCGGAGATCTATCAAAAATCTTCAGGAAAGGTTTCCTTCAAACACAAATGCATATATTTGAGACATAACGTATTTATATACATTTCTTTGGCTGCTTTTACAAAGATCTCTAAATTAATATATCCTTTCAAGTGTTTCACTCAGGTGCTTCTTTCCTCTGACGCTTCGGAGTGAAATAAAATGACATGGATTTTTCTTTCTTCCTTTTTTAATACAAGATCAAAATTCATTTTGAGCTATGGTCTTCCTTTTCTCAGACGACTTGGTTTAATATCCCAAAAAGAGATGTGGAAATATATATATCCTGTATAGTAAGAATAAGAATGGTATAAAATGCTCCCTTGAGGCAGGCTCATAAATGGATGACGTACAAAAGTACGACGCAATAATGGAAAGTTTTGAAAGACGTGTACAAAAAAAATTCAAGAATGGAAAAAATAACATATTTTCATGCAGTAAGAAGGAAAAAATTCAGTTTATTGCAAGAAAGTTATAAATGAAAAAAAAATATTGCGTGGTGTATATATATTCTGCTGGAAGTTTTATTTCGTCCCTCAACTTCAAGTGCTTCGCTTTTTTCCTGGTGTTTTATTAAGTTCACTGTCAGCAAACAAAATTGTTTGGAAAGAAACTCAAGTTTTTGAAAAGTTCTTTTCATTGCCTTGCTCTTTTTAACCTGTACGTAAAATTTCAGACATACTGTTATATGCCTCTATATAAATATTTGTTTTTAACTTTAATGTATATGCTGCTGGATAGTAGTTTTGATGGAAAAAAAGTGAGCTATGCGCCCAAAACCCTCAGTGGTTGGGTAGAGAAATCTTCTATTTTATTATGTTATGAATTTATTGCAAACATATCTATTATACTCACATATTATAATATGTTATTTCGTGTTATTTTCCTATCGCATTTTTTTTATTTTTATATTTTTCGCAATACTAAAGTAAATGAAATGCAGAATATTTCTGTTACTAAGCAGAAAGTTTTTCCTGTTATTATATATATACATCTTTTAAACGAATGATAGAGTAATATCATCTAATTTATTTCCTGCATTTAGTTTTGGTAGTAAATTAAAGATGTCGCAATTAATTTCCAAGTTTTTCTATTTTTTCGTAAATTTTAAATTTAAAGATATTAGAGAGTTTTTAAGAAATGTGAACCCTGATTCTTTGAATAAATTAAAATCTAGTTAGAAAGCATACTGCCGAATTCATAAAAGCTTTGTCACACTACTTTTTGTCCATCTTCCGAAAACGGTTTCGACGGCTCAGGTTCTCCCCCAATGTGTCCTTGAGCGTAGGGGGGTGGACGGCCATTCTTAACGATCTGACAACCCCAAAAAAGGGATGACAGTTTCAATGTGTAATTGCCTTTTAGGCGATGCAAATAGGCGATTTTTTGGGGTTTGTATTTTCGCTGTCCTTTCATTTCCGCGTTTAACTTAGCACTTGTCGTTTGTTGCGTTTGTCTCCCATGGATACCAACACTTTGGTGTTCGCTAGTAGCAATGGTCATATGTGAATATAGCAAATAGTTGTATTAGGAGTGTTATATATAGATGCAATAAAATTCACTTATAGAAATGAATTTCCTTTATTGAATTGTCAAATTAGCATCAAGTATGTTCAAAAATCTTTTCATTCTCAGATCTTCTATATTTTGATACATGTTTTTTTCCTCGCTTCACTGCTTATTACTGTAGTGCAAGTTGATCAGTTGGATAAAATATTGAGAAAAGTGACGAATTTATATAAAATTATAAAGTGTAGCATTCTGCATTTTTGAGCAAAAATATTAATTCTCACAAATTTTTTATTGTATGTCATATGTGTGCTTAGTTGTCGGAAGTGGCGAATGTTAACAATTGGAAGATCGTAAAAATAATATATAAAAGTTTTTGTCTTCATATCTCATATGATTGATAGCTTTAAACTTTAGAAATAGAAGATAAAATATGCAAGATGGTAATTATACCTGGATACGTATTCTTTCTGTAATAGGTTAAATTGATTCTTTAAATTATTTACAAATAAGCACTCGTGGTTAAAAATGAAGACAGTTAAGTTTAAATTAAAGAATTGAATTCTTGCTTTTGAATAAAATGTACTCATTTTTTATTGAGACAAAATCATAAAAATAAGTACTTGGCAAATATAATTTTTAAATAATACATTTTTGTATGATTCTTAAGCGATTAGGTGTCTTATGCGAGACATTTTGTAGTATAATTCCTTCGAAGATCCGTTTCTACATGCAAATGCGATTAAATAAACTGTAATTGACTGTAGGCATTTTTAGTAGACATGCTTTCGTGAAAAGCAAACTAAAAGAACACGGGTTTAAAAATATCATTACAAAAATATTCAAATAAAATTAACTTATATCAAACTAGTTATTTTAAACAGCAATAACCTAACATAAATAAGCCATAAGACCATAATTTTATAAACATTAATCATTATCATAGTTTGCAATAGCTCTAAATAAGTTTTGCAGTAATTTAGAATTTTTTTCAAAATTAAGAACTTTTAAAATGTTTAGTTATTACAATTTTCCCAATAAATGCATTAACAAAAACATTCTTAATTCTATTTGCCTCTGTAAGAAATTAAAACAAATGAAAAGCGCAAACTTTACCAAGACAGAAACTCATTGCAGATTTCACATTTTATTTTTCTGGAGAAGTTAGAAGTTGTCTTTTTCGTGTAATTAATACCCGTCGGATTCTAGAGAGTCGGCTTTCCTTGAATTGAATCAATTAAATCCGACTCTTTTTCAGCAGACCAAATATACTTCTTTGCATCCATGGCGATAGGACGATTACGAAATTGCCAAGGTTAAGGAAAATCGCGCCTTAGTCGTCAGTGGCGTCTCTAGCAAGTCGAACCTGATTGGATCAATTATTCAGCTCAAAGGTCTTCCGCGGTAGCTTTTCAGCAAAAGAAATAAGAACAGATGTTGCCTCCCGGGCTAATATAACGGGTTCCAAGGAACTAGAAGCTGACCGCTGTCCGAAGATGGGGTAAAATTCCTTATTGAGATGCCGCCTTTAGGCCCGGTGCACACTAGCCGATTTGTGTCGTTGAAGATATAAAAATAACAAACGTACACCACATGCCCCCTGAGGGATTCCACACTAGCCGATTTGTGTCGTTGAAGCTATAAAAATAACAAACGTACCCCACATGCCCCCCTGTGGGAGTCCATACTAGCCGATTTGTGTCGTTGAAGCTATAAAAATAGCAAAAGTAACCCACATGCCCCTGTGGGACTCCACAGGGGGCATGTGAGTTACTATTGTTATTGTAGGTCTCCGCAGGGAGAATGTGGGTTACTATTGTTATTGTGGTCTCCACAGGGGGCATGTGGGTTACTATTGTTATTGTGGGTCTCCACAGAGGGAATGTGGGTTACTATTGTTATTGTGGATCTCCACAGGGGACATGTGGGCTACTCTTTTTATTGTGGGTCTCCACAAGGAGCATGTGGGTTACTATTGTTATTTTTCTAACTTCAACGACACAAATCGGCTAGTATACACCGGGCCTTACACTGCATGTATTTACTAAGCTTATGAAATCCCAGAAAGTCTTGAGAGAACAACGGCAGATTTAAGAGACATAGTGTAATTCAAAAAAATTCCGACATCCTTTAATTATCAAGTAGATAATTCCTTGGTGCTACTAAACTTTTAGTGAAAAAATGAATTAATTTTAAACATAGCCTTTAGCATATCATTGGCAGTGGTTATTTCTAGAAGTGATTGCAGCAAGGAATATTTGGCACTATGTTTCTGTTGGCATTGAGTTTCTTTTACGAGTTGTTGCATCTAATCTTTCTTTCATAAGTAAATACACATTCCTCTGAGAAAACTTTAATATTCATTGGTGCTGCGATGCCTTTGAAAGAGTAAAGTGTATGAAATATCAAGCAGCATTTCTGTACTGTCTTCCTTTTTATCATCGATGCAAAGACATACGACTCTTAAACCTGGAAAAATGGGGAGGGGGCAACTGTCAAATTCGATACATTATATCTCTGAAACAATGCAATTCACATACTCACTTTTTTTTCTAGAAACATATCTGTTCTTTCTCTTATAGTGCACACATTTTCACCTCTTTATATTGGTATGTATTTATTTGAGAGAGTAATAATTATGGGCATAATCACCTTGTGCGCATGATTACGGATAAAATATGGGTCTATTAATATTTTGGGTATCTATGTAATACAAACAGTCTATGTAAGAAACTGAACCTCCATTTAATAACAGTTAAATTTAATTTCTATTTTATATACCAATTTAAAACAAAATGTTAAAAATAGCTAAAATTTCAACATTTCTACCCCCCCCCAAAAAAAAAACATCTTTAGAGAAAATATGTTCAAAATTTGAGGTTCAATTTATACAGCATAGCACAATACATATTCAGGAAAAATGTTATATAAAAATATTCAATAGTTCTTGAGATATTGTGCGCGCAATATGAAAAAACCCCACATTTTGCGATATAAAGCTTTAAAGATATGTCCATTTTTAATGTTTACGTTGAACAGCTGATACATTTTCCTTAATAATTTTCATAATTATGGGAATTTTTTAACTTGGTTTGTTTTAACTTGTTCAGAAAAGACGGGGAATAATATATATTTTTTTTCATAAAATCGAAAATTTTCGAGGTTAAATAGTCACATGTCCCTTGAAAATTACGAAAGGGAAATTTAATGGCCACATATTAGTTTGAATTGGTAAATTATTATTATTCCAACACTTACCAGGATAATAAGCGATTCTTTTGGCTCTCGCATAGTTGGTGCCGGGTAGTTCTAAGAAACACTCAAATACTGATGCACCGTTTTTCGACAGTTCACTGGCACTGAACGTCCTGTACAAAAACGCGTCGTAGGCACCAGAATATTTGGGTTTGACGACTGAAACAGCGTCTGTCACCGTCTGAAGTGGACTTCCCGTCGAAGAGCCCAAGTAGAGCTTCAGCACAGGTGGGGGAAAAAGTCCTTGAGCTTCGCACGTCACGTTGACTGAAGCATCGCTCAGTTCTGTGTAGGACAATTCGAATTCATTCGCCGGAACTAAAAGGAAAATCAACATTTTAATGAAATGCATACAATTTTGCTACAAGTAGTTTGCATATTGAAAAATATTTACAAATATCAAACTCAAAAAAATTTAACTGTTTAATACCGAGGTGGCTTTTTTCTTTTAGCTCCTTTAAAGCCGGGAATTTTTGGGAGGAAAAGGCATGAATTGGACTCTCCCAACCTGGGACCCATTAACCCCACCCCCTGTTATAACCTTCCCTTACAGCGCAGGGAAATGGACTCTGGTTGGCAAGGATAATTGGACCTCCTACCGCGCTTATCTCCTAAGCGATCTCAGAACCTCACCTCCCCTAAAAAAGAAGTCAACCGCCTCAGACCGGTCTTCGTCGCTCATAAGGGTAAAGTTTTAAACCGCCTCGCTCGGTGTGAGAGGGTTAAATCTTTTAGAGCCTCTCGGCATATTTAACTTCATAATAAACAATTTAACTCTTTAATAGCGAGGTGACATTTTCTTGTAGCTCCTTTAAAGCAGGGAATTTTTGGGAGGAAAAAGCATGAATTGGACTCTCCCAACCTGGGACCAATTACCCCAATCCCTGCTAGAACCTTCCCTTAAGGCACAGGGAAATGAACTTTGGTTGGCAAAGACAACTCGACTTCCTACCGCGCTTATCTCCTAAGCGATTTCAGAACCTCACTTATCCCTAAAAAGAAGTCAAACGAATCAGACCGGTCTTCGTCGCTGTTAAGGGTAAAGTTTTATACCGCCTCGCTCGGTGTGAGAGGGTTAAATCTTTTAGAGCCCCTCGGCGTATTTAACTTCATGGCATTGCATTCATAATTCATCAATTTACTCTAAAGATTAACCACTGTATCGAAATCAATATACCAACAATTATCTCAAAACAGGAATGCCAGATAATAGACACTTCTCATTCCCCAGAAAAGAATCTTGCCATTCAAATGACCTATCTCTTTGCTATTAATATTTCCTATGAGTCGCATATCTCAGCAACACTTTATTTGAAGTAATATATATAATATAGTTCATTTATACTCGGTATTTAAGGTATCCCACTGTGTTCGGAGGCTTTTTTTTGAAAAATAACTTATATATATTTTTAATGTTATTTTTCAACTGCATATGTTTTAAAACTATGAAAATATTGTAAAATTAAGCTTTCAAAATAATATTTTTTAAAAAACTGAGAAATTTGAAGAAATATGACTAAAGTTAAATAAAATGAAAATATTGCCTTACGCTAAGAGCCATGGACGAAATCATATTCATAATATACATAAATCCTTGTAGCAGTACATTTTCATGACAGTTATCTGTGTTATGCTCTAAAATCTTTCTTGTACTTCAAAATAGTTTTGAGATATAGCTGATCATAGTTACTAAACTGGTAATTTTTCATAAAAAATGCTTTTCGTTTATATTTAAACACTTAAAGCATATGACTTGATTTTAAAATTGACCTCAGTTTTTAGAGGAAAACATCAAGCATATTACAGAAAACAATCTCAGTAAATTTCCTATCAATACTTGAATAACGTTTTGAGAAATCAATGTTACGGTCGACAGTTTTCCTCAAAAATATAATTTCCCAGAACACGCATTTAAAATTTTCATGCAACATAAAGCAACGCTTACAGTTCGGTAATAAAACAGCTGTAACTCCATTTGTAATTCACGTAGAGTAAAAAGTGAGACAGTTTTAGAAAGCCGATTAAACAGGCTACAAAATTAAGTCATAAAAAGATTTTTGATAATTTCATAAAAAACGACGATTTTAAACCAGTCGGATACCTTAAAAGAACAATAGTAGTATACCAGTATATTGTTACAAGCGAAAGATAAAAGTTGAAATACTATATTGAAACTAAATACCGTATTGTAATGCTTCAATATATTCTGAAATAATGTATGTCTTATAGGGTTTCGCACAGCAGGTTCAAACAGTTAACAGAAGGTATCAAACGCAAAATCATAAAATTGGACAGAACAAAGAATAAAATAGATTTTTTATAGATCTGACAAGATTTTTAATTAATTATTAAATAATGTTTCTGTGCCTGCAGTATGTTGGATTTCCATCTGGTGCTCCTTAAAGCATTAACGAATAAATTTCTAAACCATCATATTAAACGATAGATTCTGTTTGAGGACTGACTGTTTTGATTCAATTGAGAGTCCACAGTCCATTTAATATACTGATGGAATCTATTTAATTTATAAATAAATTGAAAGCGCTTAGGGATAATGTAAATTTTGATAAGATTATAATTACGATAATTCGAAGCATCATCCGTCAAAATTAATCAAGTGTTTCATATCAGTAGTCCATACATGGTTGTTTATATTGGGAGAAATTAATTGTTCGCTACAATTATGAAATAATATTGATTTCCAATTCAAACATTCATTTCTTGACTTTCTATTTAAAATAATATTTCTTTAACCCTTAATTACTCGCGATGGTACATTTTGTACGCCTTTGGGGCTTTAACGGCCGCTGTTTTAATTCTGCATCTCCCCAGTTTTTCTTCCAGCTAATCTACAGATGTCTCATGCTGAGTAATGTAGGAAGGTTTTTGTTTCCATTCATTTGAGCTTAAGAGTTTGGATTCCGTGGTAGTTCCGATAGTGGGAGTTCCGATTCGTGGGAGTTCCGATTCGTGCGACTTCCGATAGCAATTCTCTTCTCCTAACCTCCCCTCTTGAAAAACGGCTTTATTTCAAGAATGACAGTTGTAAGAAGTCCTTCATAGCTTTTTTTCTGGGAGGTGGGATGGGTAAATGTCTCCTAGCAGCAATGATAAGCAATTTTGTTAGTGTCATTATCAGAATTGCTGGTGTAACCTCTTGCTGCTCAATATAAACTGGGCCCGGTTAATCGAGACTATGTATGTAACAGTAGTCTACATGTGTGTATGTACCAGTTACCCATCCCCGACTAAAAACCTTCGCTAATATCACAATTAATATATTGTTGCAAAAGTCTTACTGTGGGTGTATGGTGTAAACAGTCCAACACGCAGGATAATGGAGAGTGAAGGTTTATTTACAAATATGCAGGAAGACACGTAACACAGGTAAGGAAACAATAGTTCTTGCACAGATTACCAATGTAAACAGACAGCAATTCACAGATAATAACAGTTCAGCACTTTGTTATCTAACAACACAAACAGTCAGAAAATAACTAGTAACGACAATAATTGCACTTTCAATAGCGCTCAGCTCTCCAGCTTTCTAGCTCGCACTGCGGACGAATTCCAAAGACGTTCCAGCTCCAAGGCGATCCCAGTCGAACAACAACACCCGTCATTCAAGCGCTCTCCTTATATGGTTTTCCCGGCTGGCCGTGACGTCACCTGGAATGATCTAGCACATTCGTGGCGTATCTTCTCTCCTATTAGAGATATCGAGAAGATTCCAGCAACTTTGAGATCCCATATTTCGTCGCCGAAGTCGCCAAATTTCTCGCCAAGTTTCCAAGACGGTCGCCAAATTTGTCGCCAAGGTCAGGGGTCCAGACGGGGCTGCTATCGGTCATCTCATACTTACCCCTGTAAAACTCTCTTCCCAACCATAGGACTCGCATTGCTGGGAATCGACTTTCCATGTTTGTAACAATATTGACTTGCATATGATTCTTTTGATTTTAAGCTGTATAAAGCGCTCTTCAAAAGTGTTTTATTTTTAAGTTTCTTTTCCCTTCTTTTTGAATTGGTAAAGAGGCTTTCTGATCTCCCCCCCTCCCCCAATCGGAAATCCCACGATTTTCATATACATCGGAATTCCCACGACACCAAGAGTTTGAGCGAAGTTTTGTATCGTTAAGTCTCTCGAAACCGTCTCTGAATAAGAACTATTTTAGCTCTAAATGGATTTTTTTGTACTTTAATGAAGGATTGAAGTTCTTTAATTTCTAACTACAATATTTCTATTAACTTTTGCTTGTGTTATTTTATTACAATTGTATTTAAATTTAAAATTTTCAATATGCATTTCACAAATTTAAATTATTTGGTAATATTGTCATAAATTGTGACGAATCATTCAAAATAGTCATGTTTTTTATTTAGTGTCACAAATGATTATTGTATTTTACTTAATCTAATCTTATAAATCATTAATCTTTTCTACATAAAAATTTATTATTATATGGTTTACAAAATACACCGTGCGGGAAAATTTGCTATGTCTTGCCGCAAGTAGTTAAGTGTATTCATAAAATAATTCAGTAAATTTATTCAATTCCTGCTTTGGCTATGTATAATTATAAGACGTCGACTGTATTCAAGAATGAAAACTTATTGTGTTGCTCTAAATAAAGTAAAATATTTCTATTGAGATAATTTATTCTTATTCTTACCATAGTTCCGAAATTCTATGGCTCAGTTTTATCCTTATCCTCCTTATCATAATCCTTGAAGAAGTTCTTTGAGTTAATTGGCAATTGCTTTGGCATGTATAATTATAATAAATTGACCGTATTAAAAAATGGAAACTTATTGGGCTGCTCTAAATAAAACAAAAGTTTTCTATTGAAATATTTTATTCTTATTATCATTATAGTTCCGAAATTCATGGCTTAGTTTTATCCTTATCCTCCTTATCATAATCCTTGAAGAAGTTATTTGAATTAATTGGCAATTGCTTTGACAATGTATAATTATAATAAGTCGACCGTATTAAAAAATGAAAACTTATTTTGTTGCTCTAAATAAAGTAAAATATTTGTACCGAGATATTTTATTCTTATTCTTACCATATTTCCGAAATTCTATGGCTTAGTTTTATCCTTATCCTCCTTATCATAATCTTTGAAGAAGTTCTTTGAGCTCATTCCTTCCTTTCCCTTTAGACAGGCGGTTCTTTTTGTCCTTTGGAAAATATATTTAGCACCAAAACCATTTTTTAAAGAAAGTTTCTTTAAAGTTGTTACTCATGGAACTCTCGTACAATGTAAAAGCACAGCAAGAGCAGTTTCTGCAGCTTTCACTAAGCCTTTCTTTTGCAAGAATCCCCGTGATATATTCACCGTTGACATTCCTGGGAAAATGATATAATGCCACACAAGGTGGTCATATTTCTTTTCACGGAACATGCAAAAAGCTTGCTGTGGTTCGAGTAACAATGGATATATTGGACAAATCCTTTATTGTACTTCTAAGGTGAACTGAAGTAAAACCTCTATCGTATAACGGATGTGCATTAAGGCTCTTCCAGACGGAAATAGATATTAATCAGAAGATTATGTTTCTGGCAAATATTAGAAAATCATGCCTGTATTATGTATATAGGTCTCAATTTATTTATCTTTATTTTTCCTAGCTTTGAATTTTATTTAGTAATTCCAGTTTAACTCTGAATTAATACGATATTGCATTGGTCCTATTAAACATGCAATAAAATTTGATGGCTATAAGCAGAGTGGAGCTCCATTTATTTTTAACACTAAAATTATTAAATCTTAGTATTTTGAAAGGGTTTCATAATATATAAAATAAAAGGCTTTTAATAAAATAAATAAGAGTAAAGAAAGCATAAAAAGTAAATATGAAAATTTACATCTATTATTAATATATAAATATTATTTTTTTATTAAAATTACTTAATTTAAAATTGCATTATTAGATTTAGCATTCTTCAAAGGGAAGTGAAATAAATAAATAGACAAATCATCGTCTTATTCAAAATTAAACATTAAATACCAAATCCTTACGTGATTAATATATGGTTATATTTTACTGCACTATGCATCGTGCATAGGGATGGCGGTTTTTGCAAAAAAAAAGTTTTTCGGTTCAACCGGTTTTTTCACCTCCGGTTTAATATGGCGGTTAAAACCGGTTTTTTCACCTCCGGTTTAATATGGCGGTTAAAACCGGTTTTATCACCTCCGGTTTCATATGGCGGTTAAAACCGGTTTTTTCACCTCCGGTTTAATATGGAGGTTAAAACCGGTTTTTTCACCTCCTTTTTAACCTGGCGGTTAAAACCGCTCAAAATAACAGAGAGGTTTTTGGTTTCTTTAAAAAAGAAGTAAAATTTGTGGTTATAACTTTTTATTAAAAATAATTTACAATAAATAAGTATTAATACAATAATTAATAATGTAATGAGTAATGATTATAAATAAGTAATTAATACAATGAGTAATAATAATAAATGAGTCAATAATACAATAAGTAAGTATTGTAGACAAAATTTTAAGAATTGTATTAAGTATTGTGGACAAATAAAAAAGAAATGAGAGAGTACAGACATAAATAATAGTATTTTGTGTTGTTTGCGTCGATATATATAATAATAAAAAAAAAACTATGTCTAAATTCTTATGCAGTCCCTCGTTCCTATTAATCATATGTATTAAAATATTTTTGACAAACTGAAATTTTAAACAAAGTCCCACTCTTCTGCGACCAAAACTAGTCGAGTTATGAAAGCTTGACTATGACTATTTTAGACCATCTCAATGGCCGCCTCATGGAAGCGGTGGCCGTTTATTGGCCTAAGACGATGAAATTCAAAACTTCATAACTCGAACCTAAAATCGAGCCTATCTTTTGACAGCTTATTTTGAAGGGTTTTTTATCCGGTTTTTGGATCTTTAAAAAATAACCGGTTTAAACAGGACAAAAAATAACCGAAAAAACCTGGTTAACCGAAACAATAAAAAACTGTTTTCGGTTTAAACCCGTAGGTTTTCCCCAACCCTAATCACGCATCGCAATATAGATTTAATTGGTTCCTAATTCAATTATGCTGTATAAGAATAAATAGAGAAAAATAAGAAAAATATGCTAAACGAAATTCTTTAATATATATTGAATGATATATTTTTAATTAAACTTCGAGTGATTTAAAGATATTTTTACAATTGTTAAAAGATACAAAGATATATCTTCTGCATACAATGCGTTAATATTATATTCATCTGCTCATATACTAACTTTCTCGAATATCATCTGCATGAATTGCTGTAATTATCTTAAAACGGCAATCCTTATAGTATTTTTTTAAAAATTTATATGACCTCATTACATTGCTTGTGGCCGAAACATAATATTTTAAACCAGTAAGACGCCCACAGGGTGTTTCAAAACAAAAACGTCCGAAAACTTTCATCTTTCATCACTCCCAATAAGCGTAAGTGGCTGGATCCATCAGTACTTGCTTCCTAAGTCATGTACACGTCCCACATGAAAACAGTGAATTCTGAATATTTTTCTGTTCCATGGAACAATTAGGGGTTTGGTGACACCGCGCGCGCGCTCTCGTGTTACTATTTTTCAGAAGAAAACGTGGTATTTTCAAGCCGTTTAAGACGGCCTTTTCGTCCTATGACTTATGATCAAGAGATGAAGAAGCATCAAGAGTTGTTAGAGGAGATTTCGAGATGAACAGGCCATCAAAGACGAATTAAGAGATTCAGATGATGAAGACACATTTAGTGATCATCGGTCTAAATCAGAGAAAGATCTCTTCAGAAAATGGTGCAAACGATCAAACTAGCAATTTTATAGGAAAAGTTAATTCTCTTTCGACTTCAGAGACGCATAAAATCCCAAAATATTTTCAAAGCTCTGTGAAATAGTGTCTATCTATAGAAACTGCATATACACGTTAATTATTTTTGAAATCAATAATATGACTCAGTATTCTTATTAACAATATTGTATTAATTTGACTATAACAACATTTATATACGAAGAAAATATAAATTTCTCATGTAAAATTCCAAATCTCTTGAGAAAAGGGAATACCTTTAACTTGTTAGCGATTAATTTTTGATTTATTATTATTTTTAAATTATGTAAAACATAAAGAAATGTTGCAATCATCATACATTTCATGGCCTGTTAGAATTGTAAAAATATATTTCGTATTTTTGTCAATAAATAGTTTGGGGTTTGTTGACACCCCATGCGCGTTCTCGTAGAACATTTTACAACTCGCGTCCTCCTGGGTTAAGACGTCTGTATTCGCATGTATTGATTTTCGCAGTTATAACAGGAAATGTTAAATGAAGAGAATATTAGTCTTGTTTTTGATGAAATGTATGTATACAATATTCGTTAGATGTAAAACTACAAGAGGTCCAAAAGTCCTTAACGTATTTCAAAATTCAAAGGAAGAAAATAATGACATGTGTGTGTGGTTTTCACTAAATTGCATTACGCGGCACACGCGCATCACGGGAATTAGGAATTGAACGAACAACAGTAAGTCGATGCTGTTTTGCGGCACAGATGTTTATTTAAATTAAATTTCAGATTTATTAACAGTTTCTTAATGGCCAAAAAATGTTTATCGCGTAGTGCAATTTAGTGAAAAACCGCACAGTAATATCATAATTTTCCTCTTTTTTATTAAATTTTGAAATGTTTCAAGATTTTTGGACCACTCTATATCACCGAACTTATTGCTAATCAGTTGAAAACTGGGGAAGCATTCCTGTTTACCTCATCCACAAAATCTCCATTGTACGAGGTATCTCAAGGATTTTATCCACTTACGCTTCCCCTGATTTTAATTCATTAATGATAAGATCAGTAAAACTTTTCGAGGACCTGTGGAGTTAACATATTCTTGTTTTGATTCATTAGAATTCAATCTAACTATCACTATAGCAATTCTGTATTTTAGAAGGAATTAAACGCATATTTTTTAGAAAGGATGTATAAAATTCGGTTCAAAACAATGCGATAAATTTCAATATTTTGATCTTTATCCTTTCCAAGGAATGTGATCCTTTTTCTTGATTTTCGATATTAATATTATCTTTTCTTCATCTCTGAACTTTTCTGGAGCACTGCACTTATACAACAAATTTCTGATTTATTAACAATTTCTTTACGTCATAAAAAACTTTGTGTCGCGTAATGAATTTAGTGAAAACCGCAAACTATTACCGTAACTTTTCGATTTTTATTTAATTTTGTACTGTGTTAAGGACTTTTGGACCACACTATAATACTTATCTTATTGCTAATAAGTTGAAAACTGGGAAACATACTTGTTTCAATCATCCACAGAATCTCCATTATCGGAGGTATCCCAAGGATTTTATCGAATTATGTTTCCCCTGGTTTCAACTCATTAATGAAAAGATCAATAAAACTTCTCAAGCACCTGTGGAGTTAACATATACTTCTTTTCATTCATTAGAATTCAATTTAACTACCACTATAGCAATGCTATATTTTAGAAGAAATTAAACGCATGGTTTTTTTAAAAAAAAGGATAAATTTAATTCAGTTTAGAACAATGCCATAAAATTCAATATTCTGTATGTAATGTGATCCTTTGCCTTGATTTTCGATATTAATATTATCCTTTCTTCATCTCTGAATTTTTCTGGTCCACTGCACTTATACAATTAAACTTGAGTTTGTTCCAAAGTTCTGAATTATATTTTTAAAATTTAGCTTGAATTGTATGCAATCCTGCTATGATTAATCAAATAGCAGAAACTAACTTTTAGAATAATATTTGTTTAAAAAATTGAATTTTGTTGATGACTTGGAAATAGGGAAATTTAACCCTTCAGCACACGCACCAATTTTTTGAACATTAGCACACGCGAGGGGTCATTTTGACACCAAATTGTTAGACACTTACTCCTTATATTATTGGTTATTTGTACAAAAATAAAATATGGTGAAGGTATAAGAACATTTTTTCGTTCAAATAACTTGTATTTAAGACACAAATGGAATTTTTAATATGAAAAAAGAAATTTCAACGTATCACCTTTATTCCATACATTTTCTGTATTCTTTTCTTCTCTGCTGTGCACGTTCCAACGCTGTCATAGCCATAAAGCTAAATGAATCCGAAACGCTGACACACGCACGGGCCAATTTCATCCCAAACCCTCCAGTTAAAAGGGAGAAACCCCATCTCACTGGTTACTGCTGCTCTTATCTTTTTCTTCTAGCTCCCCCATGAAAGTACAGAAAGTAACAGAGGCAAGTTTCTACGAATTCCCAAAATTTCTTAAGAGCAGAGAAAGGCTGGGTCAGAAAGACCCCCTGCATGTGCTGACGGGTTAAAAACAAGGATTTGAAATTTATTATGAAATTCGTAATGCTACCGTTTCGTTGCAGTTCTTTAATAGTATTTTCCATTCTAAATATTTTTTTCTGGTTTAATGTATTTACAAAATAAGAAAAGATTTTTTTCCAAAGCTCCAAAATCGACGGTTTTTACTTGAATTATGAACGTATACAATCCAGTTAAAAGTATTTAAATGACCTTTAATAGTCTTCATTTTTACATAAAATATATTTGTTCGTATTTCAAATAGCATTATGTAAGTATACTTTTGCATTTGGGATGTATAAATATTGGTCCAGTAACCCTTTGATGTATAGTAATTGGTACAGCACCACAAAATCACTTGAATCAATAAGATATCAACTTCTACAATTATAACCATACTACAAACGCACAATTACATATAAATAAAAAAGAAGTTATTTTCTATTTAAAAAAATATAAATGTCAAGAATTGAAAGGCGTGGGTGGAAATGATGAAATATGATGTATATCACCTTTTATGAAAATTTTGAAAAATGTTATGATAAATACTTTATAATAAATTGGAGTTTTCTGAACTCTATGCTTCAACGATTGCAAGCTGTAAATTTCATTTTAACACAAACTCTCTGTTATAAAAATGAACGAATTAAAAAAAAGTATTCATCTATTTTTCTCGCTTGTTGTTTACTGGTTCTTGCTTTTCAAATGAACTTACCAATTCAAAATTTTAACACAATTTGTAAGCTGGCTTGAAAATATTTTCTAGAAATAAATTTTCCTTATATTCGTCACACGATCTTAAGAAAATTGTGGATAAGAAAAAGAAAACATTTTCTTGCTTCCAGATAATTAGGTTTTTCGAATTCATTCTCAAATTTGTTCTCCATTGTTACATCTATTATTCAGACTGATTTTTTTTAACTATTTTTTTTTCTTTCAGAATTTTGAAGTCCTTTATTACAAAAAATTAAAGTTACAGGAAATTCTACTGAATACTGCTTTACCAAAAATCTATATACTATATTAATCTGTTGTAAAAATACTTCTTGGCTAGCCCACAATAATGAGAATTGATATAGTGTTGACTTAATAAATAAGTTTATATGAACTCCAGAGTAGAAATGATAGTGAACGGCCATGTATCACTGCTATTTGGTGATTTAATGAAACAATATTAGTAGTTAATGTAAAATTGATTTGAAGGAACGGGGACTTTCATTCCATTTCATTATCGGGATAATATAGTCTAATAACCAAATTGAAATTCGCCGCATAATGTGTGTGCTGCTTTGATAGGCCATAAAGATAACTCGAATTTTCCATATACGTCTGTTTAATGATTCAGTGCTTTGTTGAATGGATGATAATTGAACTTGAGAGAGGAATTCAATTTAATATAATAATAGTTGTATTTGTATGAAATTAGAATTTCGTCAAATAAATATATGTATCTCAGATTTTTTTGCATACGTTTTAGGGAAATTTTAGATATTAATTCTCAGAGTAGTTTATGCACTATATGCTCCGAATAAATAATTATTTTACACATTTTCATACATTTGGAAATTTATATCAAAGCGTTCAATATCGCATCCAACGTCAGACAGAGTATCTCGAAACTGTTTTCATAGTTTTGAAATATTCGGATGTTTCTTGATTAGTTTATTTTACAATAATACCTTTAATCGAATTCTTATTCAAATGTTTACTTTTCACATTAACAAACTCTAACACATACTTATTGAACCATTAACGTCCATATTATTATGTCGTCCATATTGTTATCATATTATGACGAAATTACTAATTTTGGGGAATTAAAATTGGGACATTAAGATATTCAGGATGACAATTGTTTCCATTGGCAACATCTGAAATATTTCATAAAAATAATCTATCTGAAGCAATCGTAGAGTATTTCAGATATTAAGTAATGCTAAATTGTAACATTAAATATGATATTTGCAAAAAAAAAGTTTTCGGGAGTCTATAGCAAGAAATAGAGCTTCTGTAGTTTCCCAGTAATATCCCTTTTCTTATCTAAAAACCCGTTTAATGATCTATTTTGTTGATTCCATCAACATGTCTCGATAGATTGCAGATGGTCATCAAAGACACTCATTTCTTGTTAGATGGTAACCAGCCTGATGTCTTATTCCAGTGGGTCGGCCAACGACCGAAATCCACCCTTCGCATCCATTTATATAATGATGATGGAGTTAGGGTCAGGGATAACATCATCGTGAATGGATATTCCCCATTCTCGAGATTATCTGGTAGATTACTGGCCATTTTGACGAAAAGAAAAAAAAAATCGGAAATTTCCGATATTACTTTTTAAAAAGTAAATCATGCAATATTAATGTAGTGCTAAAATTAAATATATTGCAGGCATTGAATCCGGAATTAATCTATCGCGAACAGAATGTATATAATTTGCATATCAATGCATTACAAATGCCTATGCAAATGGCGTATATGCGTATGTTATTTGCGTACCTGAATGTAAATTATTTGCATACCAAAATGTATATTATTTGCATTTAATTGTATAACAATACTGATCGCAATTATTTCGGCAAGTGCACTTATCATAAACAGTTCTTTCAAAAATAATCGTCATTTATAGAATATTTATAACTTACATTCTTGGTTCAATCGGTAATTTAATATTGACAAAGCTCATTTCACAAGTGTTTGTCCATCTAAGGACACAAAAGTTATAGAATATTATTACAGATATTTATTACAATGAGGAAACGAATTACCCTTTTGCTAGACAGATGCTAGATTTCTTACTGACTGCCGAAACTGTTTTCATAAATTCTCTTCTGCGTGTAACTCCTTTAACACGATTAACTCCGTTCCTTTGGAGATATTGCAGTGTAATTTGATTTGTATAAGAAGCGCTTCATAAACTCACATTACAGAATCATCAGTGCAATTCCTTGTTTCAGAATCGATAGTATGCTGCATCGCAACACTTTTGGGCTTATGCCTAAAATGGACCTAAAGAGATAAATAAGTAATTTTTTATCTAAACCAACTACATACAGGACACGGAAGTTCTCAAGTTTATCAAAATAGATTCTTTCAAAAAAAATTGGCAAGTGTAGATGTGGTTTGGAGAAAGGAACAGTAAGTCTGTATATTTTTGGTTGTAATTTTTACAAAGACATCAGGAAAAAGTATTTTCCAACTAACTTTTTGACATTGGGCTTAATGCAGTTAACTACTAAGTCTTGGCAAGAAATGAGCATATTGAATTAGTTAAACATTTGTTAGAGTTTTCTCTTAAGTGTTAATTTATTTATAATCTTCCTGTTTCAATATTGCGTAAATGTTAAATATTAATTTGAAAATTGAACACTACCGATTGATGTATTATTGTAATGCTGTTTTGGTAATGTTGTGTGAGGAAATTTTAAATTTTATACGAAAAAAGTCATGGTAATGTTTAATGGTAATTGATAATTGAATCGTAAATTGTATTTCTTTATGTTATATGTTCTTTTGCTTGTTCTATTATAATTATGATGTGATGGAATTTTTAATGTTTATTTTATGCTGTATGCTATGAAGTATTTGGATAAAATTGGGAATTGTAAAAAAAAGAATATAATACTATGAATGCTAAAAATTATTAATGTATTGTAAACTTTAAACCGTGTGCTTTTTGCAGGACGGTGAAAGTTTTATGTATATGTTGTATCACAACCAGAGGAAAAGCTGCTAGGAGAATAATAAAAATATAGTAGCAGTGTGTTATTGTGGTATATTCAATCGATTTCATTTTATGCATATCATTTTTGCCATAGACTTAATCGCTCCCATAAATGGAAATATTTTGTTCCTGATATGAATTTAAGATCTTGTTGGGAAAGCATCGAAAAATGTTGAAATTTACAATTCTCCGGCTTCTACGAACGAATTAATCCAATTCAAATTAAATCCTTTATTGAAAAAATTGTTTCGTTTTGTGAAAATTTTGACTTGCAAACTATTTTAAAGAAACATTCAAGGTAGTAGAGCAAGGTTTGACAATATATACTGTAGCCTGTTTTACAATTTTTATTCCAGAAGAGAAAAATCACGCTAATAGAAAACTGATATGGATCCACTTTACATTACATTTGCCACAAAATCCATATTTGGCACTTTGGAATCATGAGATTGAAAGAACAACCGTTTCGACTTCGAATGTGATTAGAGAGGAAGACGCCGCCATTAATTCGATAATGATCGTGAGGCTCAGATCATTATCTCATTATCTCAGCTTGTAATGCAATTTTCGAGGACAATACATGAACAGAGGCGTTGAATGAATGAATGCTGACTAGTGACTTTCTCAACAGAGAAATAATGGTGATAATGGAATAGTATCTGTAAAAAGACCAAAACTTAACCCTCTGTCTCCTAAGCCGGCCGTAACCGACCATGCGACTTCTATACTAGAGGGACGAATTTCGGCCGGCTACTATTACGAAAGCGGGGTGAAGGCAGTTGGGCGAGTGGTCACTAAGGGACCCCTTGGGGTAGAGATAAGAGATGAAAGGCCTTCCATTCACATCTTCCACCACCCTTAGTAAGGAGAAAGGGGGTTACGGGAGGGACGAATCTATTTCACCTATCCATTAGTAAATAAACCTCCGTATACAACTGTACTTAGATTTTGAGAACCCTCAGAAGTCAGAGGGTTAAGGTCATTGGAGGCACACACACACACACAATTATGAACGCCTAAACTGCACTATTCCACGGATTAAAAAATTTGAAATTAATTATAATAAAATTATCCGGATGCATACAGATTGATTTTAAAATATAATTTTAATTAAGTAGTCAATAAATACTATATTGCACACTGTATAAAGATAGAATTGACAGTTTAATTAAAATGAATTGCAGTCATAAATTTTAATACCATTTTTAAATGTAAAATTGTGTATATTTGTTTATTTTTTCTTCAATTTAGCAGCACATCGCAAATATTTCTGATGTAGATTAGCAGTTGCATAATAGAATTATAATCAGTATTTATTTTATTCTCTTAAAGCCATACTAATTTTTGTCGAATAATAAGGAGGAAATGAATAAATAAAAGCTGTGTAGCCAAAACAACTGAGTTTAAATTAGTTGTCTAGCTGTAACAGTTGAAATTAGCATCTTAAATATAACCTTCAACAAAATTATAGCGAATTAAAAAAATTAAAAATTCTGTATGTTTAATTTATGGAAACGAAATCGATCAAAACCAATTATATACCAGAAATTATATATTATTAAATGTCTGTAATTTTACGCAATTATTTAGCAAAACTTTACATTTTCTGCGTTAAATAATTTTGCTACCGAATCAAAATCTATAGTAGCCTAAGAGCGTCTACGCTGGAAATTCAATTAAGAGAAGACTATCTTTAATATTAGTTTTTATAAAAATGCTAATTAAGTTAATTTATTTTATGTTTAACTTCCTCGTCATTATAAAACGGATGAGTCTGCAGACCTCAGTAATAGCTCTAGCCCCTTAAATGAATTTTCATAACCATGCCATACGCTGCGGGGGTTTCTAGGCTGCGGTGGAATTTAGCACACTTCCTATTAGCAATGTAAACACTGCAATGATAAACGATATTAATTAACTTAGGAAATTGTGTCTGTTCATCGAAAATTTACTCCAGGGTGAGTTATAGAGGCTGGCATTTCCTAACTTATCAAAATATTCCACATTTCAGTTCAGTACGGCAGCTTGTTAGACAAGATCATTAATTTGATTATATGGAGATCTGTCATTTGAAGTGTCATTTATTTGAGATGCTAATGACAAATGCGGCTTTCGGTTTAATTAGTTACTGCTGAACTCTCTTCAACTATTTTTGTAAGATTTGATTTCGTTTATGGTTTAGGGGCGCAACAGCCAATGTTTTGTCCACGCTAGGCCAATCTCATAGTTAAATTTAAATTTCTCTGAAATAAAATACAGTAGACTGTGATCGCGGTTATTCTTATCATTCGCTTTATATTACACTGGACAACAAAAAAAATTTTTTTCGTGTTGCTTGAGAAAGAAAGGGTTATACCTATGTAATTGTGTGCCCTGATTTCGAATCTGTTAATCGTTTTTTTCAATCACCCATAGTTTTTGAGCAACGTAGTAACTCTTATTAAATACATTAGGAAATCATATTCAGCTTGCAATATTTACACGGGCATATTAAAATTTTACAAACCTTCACTTTCTTGTGTACTTGGCCTATCGACTGTGCTTGGCTTGAGGAATATCCGTTTTCAATGTCCAAAAATAGTCGGCTAACATTTTGGGATTCCATTTTCCTTGGTAACGAGCTCCCATATTCGAGATATCCTGATGGAACTGTTCACCATGCTCGTCGCTTACTGATCCAAGGTTTTCAGGGTAGAATTCTAAGTGAGAGTGCAAGACATGCATTTTCAACGACATGTTGCATCCCATGGTTTAGTAGACCTTTAAGCAAGTTATTGACGATTTGCCTTAGTTTTCCGCTTTGTGATTTCCGAAGAATTTTTTTTTCTAACTCCTTAAACGATGTCCATGCTGGGGCTTCATTCTTAGTCGGCTTACTCTCAAACACCGGATTTCATTAGTTGTCTAAACTGAGGCCCAACAAATATGCCTTCCTTAATTTTTGTTTCACTCACTTTTGGAAACTTCAGACGTAAGTACTGAAATCCACTTCCTCCACAGTCCATCGCTTTAACAAAATTCTTCATCAAACCTAATTTGATGTGCAATGGAGGCAAGAGAATTTTTTCTGAGGCAGATAGTGACTCGTTCTTTTCATTCTTCACACCCGGTATGAGGAATTGTCGCTTGGGCCACACTTTCTTGATGTAGTGCTTTTTTCTGTCCCTACTGTCCCACTGGCACAGAAAGCAAAAAAAATCTTGGTACTTGGTTTGACACAAGATCCGACATGTTTCAATGACATTTTCTATGTACTTGAAAGCAATTACGAGTAGTGTTGCTGAAAAACAGTGTGCTATAAAGGTTTTTCGAGATTATATTCGTGTTCAGTGACCATAAAAACACCAATATCAGTTAAAATTTCAAAGGCAACAAAAAATATCCTGGCTACGACATTGAATCAAATACAACAAAGGAGTGGACAAAGGTTTTAGTGAGAGTTTATGTTGCATAAAATTGGAGGGTGATACACAAATTCTGATTGGTTTTTCGAATTCAGAGCGTGAAAGTACATAAGAATTAGCTAAAATTATACGGGCAACAAAATGGTTGTTGTCCAGTGTTATCAAAACCCTCTGCTCCCGAACCAACGTTTTCAAATGTACACAAAAATATTCGTTTATTGTGATCACTACATCGTTTAATGTTATCTGTTTTGAAGTAGATAATTGACCGATCCCTCATTTTCAACCAGCGTTAGCGATTGACGTTCGTAGAATTTCTCGATCGACTTGTAAGGAAACATCTGGATGCCACTTTCCCTCACACATCCCAAGAATTTCGGGGTTTATTTTGCATGACCTCTCTTTGAAGGTCGTCCATTTAGCTTACAGGGACGAGATCGTTGGTAATTGGCATTGAACCTCCTGAAGGTATGCAAAAGGAAGAGTATGAAGAATGGATATCCATTGACGAGGACATTCCAGTAGCTGCCACACTGACAGGCTTGGAAATTTGTCAAGCTGCTTGTCAGCAAGACCAAGCAATAAACATCGATGATTCCGACGAGGATGAATGTTTTGAAGTAAACCCTCCAACGAACGCCGAAATGAGGCAAGCCTATGATATTTTGAAACTCGGCGTGCAGCATCGTTCAACAAATTATAAAAAACAATACGAGTACGAGCAATATAAATGATATGTTAAGGGATAATTGTCGTCAAGCAACAATTAATTTTTTTAATTGTTATTTTTGAAATAATTTATAGGTAGCCCCGAGGTAAGTGTTTTCTTTTCTTTTTTGTTTCTTTAACCTAAAAAATAAACTAACCTAATAAATTTAACCCAATTCGGTGATTGTTATCAATAGGTTAATGTTATCGAAATTCTGAAGTCCCGAAGTGATCACATTACACGGAGAGTATTGTGTACAGTAAAGCGCCATTTATACGTCTTTCAAGGGACTGATGAGAATGGATGTACAAATGAAAATGCATATTCACATACACTAATGCAAGTTCATTTAAAAGTAAGAATTTAACGTTTTTCAAGATACTACTAATATATTACTAAATATTATTGAAAATAAAAATTAATTTTAAATTTATATATTTACCATAAAAGTGAGAAAATTCATACCTGTATTGTATATCTTGATTACTAATTATACATTTTCTTATTTTATATGATTTACTAGGCGCCAACGGCGACCATCTTGTTGGCCGGGAATATGATTTTAATTGAATCTTGCATCATTTTATATTCATGGTTCTCTTAGGAACGTAATTTTGCACTTCAGATTCTGGTAGATATTTAACCCATGTTCTATTTTGATTAACATTTAAAAAACGGGATCCGAGGTGTACATTCCCACCTTCAAAAGTATGTTTGTGCCAAATTTCGTGGCTCCAGGTCCAGCGGTCTGCCCTGTACAGTAGAGTGGGCCGAAAAACACTTTTTTTCGAAATCGCTATTCTAATAGTGCGTAAAGGGTTCTCTCTGGGTCCAATAAACACGATGTAAAATATTTTTTTTGATTGGATAATATCTTCTGCCCCCGCATCGCACTTCGATTTTGGAAATTTGGGTAAAAATTGCAATTTTTACTCGGTGTAGGAAATATAATTATTTTTCAATATTGCTATTCTTATAGTGCTGAAGAGGTGCCCACTGAGTTCAATAAGAAAGGTTTAAAATATTTTTTCGATCGAATAATATCTTCTGTTCCCGTATCGCAATTGAAATTTTGCAATTTTGTAAAAAAGTACACTTTTTCTTGACTTTCCATACAGGAAGCGACTTCAGAATATTGCTGATAATGCTGATAGAAAGGCTCACAATTTATATTTAAACCATACACAAGCAACGCCTAATGCAGAGTATGTAGATTCTGAAGATGAAGAAACGGATTGTTCTTGAGATATATCTGAAGTAATTTTAAATCTGAACACTTACAAACCATCGACATCGAACCGTTTAATTTCGCTTACTGATCCTAAGTACAAACAATTAACTCCGTTTGTAGCCAAATCATCACAAATGCGACTTGGCCTCCCTTCAACTGTTATGGTTGGCGACCGGTTTGGCGTCTCGGACCGGGCTGTGGTTGCAATTGCTTCAAGTGTTCTTCACGATGTCGTTCTCATAACTAGCAACAACTCAGATTTGGTGGTTGACGAATACATGCTACGAAGGGAAAGGCTAAAGTTAGAAAGGATTTAAAATTCCAAGCTTTAATTGAAGCTCAGCCATTAAGCTCAGAGATTGTATTTCGATGGTCGTAAAGATTCTACATTGATAGAGAAAAGAGTAGATACTAAAAGATGCACGAGAAAAGCAAAAGAGGAACATTTATGTCTTATTGAAGAACTGGGTTCACGTTACATTACTCATTTGAGTCCATCATTTGGCACCGCAAAACAGATTTCCGCGACTATTATCGAATATTTTGAAGGGATCACAAGAGATCTTTCTCAGTTTTTGGAAATTGGCTGTGACGGCACATCTGTTAATACCGGATGGGTGTAATAATTCGGTGTTTGGAATTGAAACTTGGTAAACCTCTGCAGTGGGTAATATGTCTCCTTCATTTTAATGAACACTTACTCTGAGGCATCTCTTTGAAACGTTGGATGTGCCAACAAATGATCCAAAATCATATTCTGGTAATTTTGGGAAGGCGCTCCTTACATGTGAAGCTTTGCCAGTTAAATTTTCGAAATTATTGACGGCGAATTACCGACAACTGATAGACGTGACTGAAGCAAGGATCAAATTACTAACTAGAAATATCTCAAGCGTTGCGATTGGGTAATTGTTCTGATGAGCTGGCAAGACGCAGTCCTGGTACATTATCACATTCACGCTGGCTGACAAAAGCCAACAGAGTTCTAAGATTATATGTTAGTTCAGCTTCTTCTTTGAAGTTGGAACAAATCGCTGAATTTGTTATGAAAGTTTACACTCCAAACTGGTTTAATATAAAGTCTAAACACTCGCTTAAAGATTGAGCTAAGCATGTGTGGAATACTATTTCTAGATCCAGGTATTTATCTCAAGACCACAAGGACGTCGTTGATGGAGTAATTTGTAGAAATTCGTTCTTTGCTCATCCTGAGAATATCTTGCTGTGTATGCTGAAGTATGAAAGAGTGTACATCAGAGAACTTGCTGCATGACGTATAATTAAGTCTAGAGAGTCATCTTCCAATGTAAAGTCAGTACGTATCTTTCTCCACCATAACTGTATTTTGAAGCTACTGACTATACGGAAATGATTGACTGGTCTTCAATTACCATTACTTCTCCACCAATCCTCCATAATGTATCCACTGTCGTATTTAGATCTATTGTGCGTGATAAGAAAAATCCAGAATGGGACTTCGTTCACTTCCCATGTCACACACATGCAGTGGAACGGTGTGTCAAGTTAGTGACAGAAGCATCCATTAAGGTCTATGGGTTTCAAAATAGAGACGGGTTCATTAGATCCACATTCTTTTCCCGATGCCTGAATTCGAAAATAAGGCTGATTTCAAGCCTCTTCCTGCTGATTAAGTGCAAGTAAACTTTGGGTATTGGCATGTCATAACATTCTATGGTTACAATATCCTTAACACATATTATATTAATATATTATGACTCAGCAATTATTTAATAATTTTCAGGTAATATAATCAATTGTACAATACAATACAACAATAAACAGCGTTTGTACCCATCTATTTTTCATGTTTGATTTATTTCTATAACACATAAAAAGTGCACTTTTTTTCAAAAATTTCAAAATTTCGATTGCGATGCGGGAACAGAAGATATTATTCGATCGAAAAAATATTTTACATCTTTCTTATTGAACTCAGTGGGCACCTCTTCAGCACTATAAGAATAGCAATATTGCAAAATAATTATATTTTCTACACCGAGTAAAAATTGCAATTTTTACCCAAATTTCCAAACTCCAAGTGCGATGCGGGGGCAGAAGATATTATCCAATCAAAAAAATATTTTACATAGTGTTTATTGGACCCAGAGAGAACCCTTTCCGCACTATTAGAATAGCGATTTCGAAAAAAAGTGTTTTTCGGCCCACCCTACTGTACAGCCGCAACACACACAATTCTCCTTTAGTATTAGTAGAGATGCGCATGCAGGTAGAAGTTTAATTAGAGAGTATTAATATGAATATAAAAATCGTTAATTAAAAAATCTTCAAATGAAAGAAAGAGATAAATATTGAATGAGGCAGAAAATTTGCAAATTTTAGGAACAAATTACACAATGTATAATCGAAGTTGTGCTTCCTTTGCGTCTTAAAAGCGAAGTACATTATCCTTTCAATGGCTTCGAATGAATCAAGACTGCAATGAAACGACGCATAATTGAGAAATGCACAAACGGCACTTTACTGTATATACTTAGAAGCAGATTATATATATATATATACTCGTTTCTAATCTTGGAACATTTTGGAGATTTATTCTCCTATTTTTTGTTTTTCAACAAATGGCTTTCGCTGAGGATTGGCGCCACAAATCCAGATTAATGCGACAAAATCGATTCCTAAGATCGATTGGCATTTGATTGTTGGAATTCCAATTCTGGGATGCATTTTTCCTAGTAGTAATAGTATATAATCTAACTATCTTTTGTATTTCATTTGCATGATTATTGATAATATAGCATTATTTTAATTTTTAGATTAATATATGCATATATTGAAAATGTGACACGTACATGCTTTGATTGTTTGAAATTTTTAACTATGTATATATATAAAATGTAAAACAACAAAAAAACATAATATTTTCAGAAAAACTAAAAACTTTAAATATTACACAAATACATGAAAAGTATACTAAAATGAGAAAGCATGAATGAGAAATATATATATTATATATATAAGAATGATTAAATAATTATATAGTTTATTTGATTAATTATTGAAACTTGTGGTCTATGTTATGTTTAAAGAGTGTATGAAATCATACGGGTTTTCAAAATATATTTAATTAGTGAGATTTACGAATTACTGTTGGGAATATATTGAAATTATAGGAAAATAGAGCTGCCGTTAATTAATATTAAAATGGAGAAAAATTAAATTCTAAAAGAATGTGGAAAACTGGAATGAAGCAATCGTAAGATGGACATTCAGGAGATTGTTCCCTTAATAAGAATATTATGTTGAGTGAATCTGATTTTTTTAATAAGGAGATGAAAGTCAAATTTAAGGTTAAAATTAAAGTATGTTTGTATTAATTTATTAGATATTTTACAATATAAACTGTGTATTAACTGTCTATTAACTATATATTAACTGTCTTGCTGTATTTTTAATGTTTAATACATTTGCTAATATACATAACTTGATCAGATGCACATCTAAAGCTTTTCCGATATCAATTTTGAAATTCTGAAGCCAGCCTGAAAAAATCATTTATGTTTTAGATAATAAATTTAAGATTTCACACAAAAAATGTCTATTAATATGGAAGAATATGAATAATTTATCCTTCCTTAAAGAATCGTCTCTGTTTAAAGAATATCATAACTTTCATTTGACTTGTATAACGCTTTCTTTCGTACAAAATTCAAGTGATTTGTAGCAAGATTAATTTTAGTGCTTATATAATATGCTTACAAAAGCATAAATATAACAACATAACTTATATGCAGCAATTGAAGTATATTAGTCTAACTTTGCTTTCAAAATTTAATATATATTTATTTTATTTTAGAAAGTTAGGTGAAACAATTTTCATGCATTTTATTTGTGTTTTGCGTCCTATTAAAATTATGCAAGATAAAATGTTTTGGCTTTCATAATGCAATTAGCTCAGAATAAAATGGTCAGAAGCGGGGTAAAAATTTCAAGTAGATAATCGAAATAATATGAAAATATTCTCCAGGGATGCATTTCAGACTTCTTTAAGAGCCGTTAAGATTCAATTAAGAAAATTAAGTTACTAAAATTAACTTTTCCAAGCGAAGATTATTCTGTCTTAATATTTTCAAACATTCTCTAACTAGAAATGGAATTTTATAGAATCTTGCACGTTTCATCACTACAGAAAATAAACTCTGTTTTTGTAACATTAAAAAAGGCCTTTTTCAAATTATTTTAGCCATTTTGATAAAATTTCGTCAGATATTTCTAATTATGTGTTTAGTATTTTTCACCGTCAGTTTGCCCTTATATTATTTCAAGATCATTAGATAAAAAGATACATTGTCCAGAACTGCGAAAAATATTTGTTAACTAAACTGTACAAAGACAAACATACTAAACTGTACAAAGACAAACATACTAAACTGTACAAAGACAAACATACTAAACTGTACA
>BGPR01001525.1:87538-119709 GCA_013235015.1 Araneus ventricosus
TAATTCAGTATTCTCACTATATATTCAATAATTCAGTATTCTCACTATATATTCAATAATTCAGTATTCTCACTCTATATTCAATAATTCAGTATTCTCACTCTATATTCAATAATTCATAATCAGATGGTCTAGCCAGCTTAAAGGAAGTGGAAATGGTATGATTTGAAATTTTGATTTTCGCATAATTCCCTTACGAATGAAGATGGAATATTCAAATTAGGCGATTAATCGCCTAATCATAAAAAAAACAACTTTTGTACCGAAAGTTTTTGATAGCTACAATTGATGAGAAGTTATGGGCTGAAATATGATTTCACCTTAACGTAGAAGAATTTTACCCTATGCATGTAGCACCTTGTTAGAAAGCTGTCATCACTTGCATTCTATTCCACCCTGTTTCATCTTCATAGATCTAATACTTATATATCTATCTTTTCATTTTATATGCATTTGCACTTCAGTTTTAGTCAATTTTTCCACTCTGTGTACCTTGAATTCATAAGGTATTTCATTAATTCTAGGCACAGGAGTATGGAAAGGTGTTCGTTTCTGTTCCATAATTTTAAAAAGAGATGCTCAACTAATTTGCATCATTTTTAAATAATAGCTATCCCCTATAAACATCAAAACCCCAAACCAGCGGATGGCGGTAAGTATTGGATTTGCAATCTTAATGTTGTAGGCTGAGTTTTGGAACCGTATAAAACAAATTACTTTTTGGGAATTATATTAAAAGAATCTTTTGATGTGGTTTCGAGAAGGCTAAAAAGCTTCCTACGCGAGGGTTTCGTTTCCATAATCTATATGACATGACGTCATTTTACAGATAAACATTATGACGTCAAATGAGTTTCAAAAGTGTAAAATTAAAATCAATAATAATGTTGTTTCGACTACTGCAATTGTAAAATGCAGTATCAGATTGAAACTATAATTTGAGTTAAGATTGGTTCTTACTCCTCATAGTTAAAAATTTTATATATTACCTAAACCCCATATCTGAGATTATAAGCTTAGCCAGCTTAAGAACATTTTATAGCATAGTGATGGCTACTTTATATAGTCGTATAAAAAGTGCTTCATATTTTTTTAGTATATACAAAACAATTTAGTGTTTATGAAGAATATTTTATTATATCGACACCAACATACTTGTCCTTAATACAGAATATTTTCATTATAGGTGCCTTATGAATTCATTGTTGTATGATTGAAATACAACTTCTAACGTCCAAATCAGCGCCATTTGGAAATTCATTAAATGTTTAAGAGAAAAGTATAACTCGTTGTCGAACAGATATGCATGAAGAAATATTAGTCAGATTGATATTTTATAACTATGTATCTCAATATAACTTAATTTTTATGATATATTATATAAATATTTAGGTACTACAAAAGTGACATTGATATTTCTTACTGCGAAAATATTTCGTAGATTCTAGATGTCCTATTCTGTTATTTATTTGGCTATATTTACTGTCAGTAAAAATTTATATATGTAAAAAATAACAATTAAAAGTTAATCAACGAAAGATAGCAATTCCAAGTAGAGCAGCTTCAAAAAGTTAAAAAAAGCAATTTCATAACTGCCCTATTAGCACAAAATATTGTACGATATCTCCACGAAATTATGGACACAAAACAATATTGCGAAGATATCGTAGTCACACATTGTCGGGTGTCATGTGTTGTTAAGGTACAGACATGCGTAAACTTATATAAAACACGCCTTAATCAACATAAAATTACTACTTCTCAAATGATAATCCGTACTAAGCACCTTGATATGATTGGTGAAGTTTTATTCCCCGTAGCCTAATTTAATCATGGCTGATTGAGTTATTGTAGCATCAAGTTAAGATCCTAAAAGGTCATTTCCCCCCTGTGTTAATAGGCGTCGTATGTGTAATTCTATCTTCTCCCAGCCTGGCTGGTTGAACCATGTAATTATTTTAAAAAACTGGATATTTTAATTTACACCAGTGTTCGTGGTGCAGTATGCAACAATTTTTTGTGATTTTAATAAATCTACAAGATCTTGGCGGTGGCGAGCCTGCTGTGCCTCGGAGTCTTCTGGCCAGTTGCTGTTGGCTCACCTCCCCTCCGGACCGTTTCAGGCCTTAAGCCAATTTGGCAGGCTGGTTCGAAGTGGGTTGTGTACTGTAGTGTAATCTGTACTTAGCATGTTATTGTAGTTCAAGCATGGTCGTGGTAGTGTGGCATGTTTGTTTCTCACCACAGTCCAAATCGCGACGATCGTGCAAGAGTGCCCTTCGTTTTATTCTTTATAAGGTCGTGGTAAATATACTTACCATCAAAATCATGGATGTTTAAATGAAATTTTTAAGGTTGCCATACGTTCTTGTCAAATATTTAGATGAAACGAAAATCTAAATGTTTCATTTTCTTATCTCAAACCATAAGGAAGTATCTTCACTTCGTAATTAATTATTAATTAATAAAATTAATTAACAAAATATTTACCCCTTCAGACCTGGTGTCCGGTATACCGGACATTTACTTTGAACTGCTCCTATTAATTCACTAATTGACGAAACTACATGCTGTTTTTTCATTTGATTCCAGATTTTCTTAGCAATATAATCGTTTCATTTTTTTAGTTTTTACAAAAAAAATTTGAAAATCATCGTTCTTCCCAAAATACAGCTCTGTAGTGAATTTTGTTTTTCAAGTAATTTGTTTCTAATCCTTTTTTTACCATTTAAAAGAATTCTATAATATTTTATTACCCTTTGACAACCATTTTAAAGTGAAATTTGTGTGGTTTTGTGTCTTTTTTTAGTTCAAATATCCGGTATTGTCCGGATGCCGGACATCAGGTAACTTCTCTAATTTTTCATCTACAGGCTTGAAATTTCATTTATGCTTTAATATTTGCAGTAGTACACAGTACGCCAAAGGGAAAAAAATTCTAACTCCATTATTTCTTAATTCGGACTGAAGGGGTTAATGTTATCCAATAAGCTAAATTTATATCTTTTCTTAATCCTTTGCGGACAGGTATAGAGTGCGCCAGTGGGTATTTATCATAAGCTGAATAAAAACTATAGGAGGTATAGACAGCTCGCCACCCGTTTAACCTCGTATTAACATACCTCCTACTGGTTCCGATAGTTCCCACTGACAATGAATCTGTCAGTTCTGTCTGATCGGACTTGAAAATGCATGAAACGCTCTCCATAACCCAACCCGGCTATCACGAAACGGCGGGAAACTATCCCTACAGATAAATATTGACTGTTTTGGAAGAATTAAGCAGGAAAATAGCAGCTGAGGACGAATCTCATCCATTAAATCTCGATGGTGAAGTGACTGAGTACAGCGACCTAAAAACTGATTCCGGGACTGACTTGGAGAACAATCCAGTTCACGAGGAATATAGAGACTCAAACTCGAACACAAATGTTTGTATCATCCATCCATTCAACCCCTAATATTATTATACCATAAAAATAAAGTTATGTGTAATTAAATAAGCGTAAAGTTGGAAGAAACGGCATGGCGCATAAAGTGCGCCACCTTATATCAGTGTTCTAAAAAGTTACCTGCCAGCAAAGGGTTAAATTAATCTCAATCCCAGAGCTATTTTATTATACCTCTACCAGCAAAAATTTGCCGTTTAAAGTGTTAACTTCAATTCAGATTATCTAAAAAAACATTCAAACATTTCTATCATTTTAATTTTGAAGCAGATGACTAAGATTCCAAGTATTTCTAAACATGTCATCAAAAAGTCTGAATTATTAATGTATCTCTAGTGAAGACTAACCTCGTGCTCATAAACATAAACCTCAACTGAACGAAATCATTTATTAGAATATTATTTTGAAGACTAACCTCGTGCTCATAACCATTAATCCCAAATGAACGAAATCATTTATAGGAATAATATTTGGAAGACTAACCTCGTGCTCATAAACATTAATTCCAACTGAACGAAATAATTTATAAGAATATTATTTTACATGAAAGCTACCATGTTACCTTTACGACATGAGAAACATTTGTGTTCAATCATGGCAATTTCTGTACCTTTATTCCCTCCATATCCAGACCCTCTAATGCAAATCCGAGCCCAGAATCCCCCGGTGAACATCAGGAAGTTTGATGGTGGTTTAAGCAAGGTTAATAGTCGATTTAGTCCGGCAAATTAAATCTGAGAGTAGAGGAGTTGTTTATGCTAATGAAGCGCGTACGATTGATAAATTGTGAGGCCGTTCTGTTGATTAGCCTCCGCGCTTCGCTTTGTATGGAACTAGAGATTGTCGCAGGCATTACAAACCCGATCGAACTACCCTTCTGGTTGGCCACCCTGTGTAGGCCCAGAGTTGATAGCTTCATTACCATTCGAAGCGAGATCTGATTGAGGTTATTCTGCTGATTCTTAACCGAAAGTTACTTTAATTAACTCGGAAAAGGAATCCATAAGCAAAGGTATCAGTGTTTCGGAACTTCAAGAGGTTTATTTATTCCGACTCGTATTGAGGATAATTATTTGTTTTTATCTGCTGTTGGGAGAATGACGCGGCAGGGATTGGATTGGGTGGAGATGCAGTTTTCTATCGATAGAAATTCCAATGAACATATTTTCCATTGTAATTAAAAGCGTGGGTTCCCTTTGGAAATTGAAATTCGAGAATCAGGGAGTAGTTAGACAGTAGTTTTAATCTTGCCTCATAACTGTTTGTAAAGATCTCGGGTTTTATTTGAAATTGTAAATATAGCCGCATTTTAATAGCTTTTCTTTGAACTCACATAATCACAGTATGCTTTGTTATTACAGAAATGGCGAATAAAATATTCATTCAATTTAAATTGCAAAAGATGTAAAGTAAAAAACACTTGGTACTAGGATGGATCCGAAAAAAAAGATTTCAATGGTAATAAAAATTATTTATGAAAAATAGACAGAAAATACACATAGGAATTAAGAGGCATACCTGCCGATCACTTATCCACATATTCACCAAATCTATTAGGACATTTATCTGAACGCAGGTCCAACTTGTTTAAGCCGGCATGGTAGAAATCACATCCGCAGTTCTCGGCAGTTGTTTTCACATCAATGTTTGAAGAGAACCTTGTTCCAGATAAGTGTTTGGAACCCAGATTGGGTGCCGAATCTGGGCTATGTGGTGGGTGGCTCTAGACTTCCCACTTGAATTTGTGCAGCAGTTCTTGAGTTTTGCGAGCAGTATGGATATTGTCATGCAGGAGGATGAAACCATCACTCAACATGCCAGAGCATTTGCGTCGGATATCTTCACGATGGCCCAGTGACTATTTCCTTTTCTGAAATTGAAGGAAAATTTATCTGGAACAAGGTCCTCTTCAGACAGTGATGTGAAAACAGCTGCCGAGAACTGGCTCAATGGGCAGGGACGTGATTTCTGATAGAACGGGTCAAACAAGTTGGTCCTGCGTTCAAATAAATGCCAAGACGGATTTGGTGATTATGTGGAAAAGTGATCGGCAAGTTTGCCTCTTAATTCCTTTTCGTATTTTCTGTTTAATATTTATAAATAATTTTTTATTACCCTTATAGCCGTTTTTTAGAGCCATCCTAGTATTACAACCAAACAAAAAACAGAAATGTCTCATTGTGTTCATTAAATAAATTCATTATACACATATTATCGTATATATTTTGATTAACTGTTCATGTAAAATATAAAATGGAATATTTTAGCTCTTTAAAGAAATTGCAGGTAGTAAATTAATTTTTTGAAAAATTATTACGCTGCACTTCCTCATTTCTCATGTTATAACCGATTATATTGCAACTTCTCGAATTTATTGAAACATAAACTTTGCGAACTAATAAATTTCATCTTGCATGTACCAAATCATCTAATCTCACAAGTTCAGAATTCTCCTTCAAACATCAAAGTTGATAAAATCCAGTATATACGAGCTTTGAACACCTAAGATTCATTTGGTAATATAATAATAAGCTGATGGTAAGAAATACTATTTAACAGAAATGGTATTAACTACTGGTTTATTCGTTGGTGGCTTTGTTATAGGACAATAACCTATATGAGCCAAATGTTCAGTGTGCCTGTTACATTAATACGCCGAAATATACAGATTTCGAATCAAATCCTGAACAAAAGAAACATTTCTGAAAAGGCTACAAAATTTTAATTAAAGCTAAAAATTAATCTTTTTATTCATTTTGAATTGCTTGCAACATAATTAAAAATTACCTGTAATATATAATTTACCTATTACTTTTTTAATTTGTAATACTAATCAAACAATTGCAAATTCTATGAATTAATTTTAATAAAAATTTGAAGATGAAATGTAAATTTTAAGTTATTTTTTCCCATTTTTCACGGTCATGCATAAAATAATTTTTTGTTACGTGCCTCAACTAAGGGTGAAAAAATTGCCCGTTGTTTAGATAGGAACATGTTTAATAGAAAGGATAATAAAACATAGTTTTGATAAAAATAGAGTTTTCTTGGAAAATTTCATTAAAAAAATCGTAAAATTTTTTCTTTCTTTTGTCAAATCTTAAATAACATCTTTTGTGCAATGAGAATCACGAATATTTCACTTAAAGGATTGGGAGCCAGCCATTTTTCATTTCTGATAATCCCTATTCCATGACCACACCCAAGAGTGTTCAAAACGATACCTCGATGTGACACAGCCTCATTAGACGAAGATAAGCGAATGAAATGAGGTGCAAGAATAGGATGGTACGACCAGGCACAGATTATGGCTCTCAACAGAAGGGAATAAATTTGATTTCCTTTCTTTGCTTATTCTTTTTGCTTCAAGTTTGCCCAGCATATGTATAGGAAAATACGGAATTGCTGGTAACCCAGGTAGCACAACATGTTGTCCGATATTGTATAATATTATATGATATTGTACAATATTATATAATATTGCGAATATTGTTGAATATCGTTCAATATTGTAGAATATCGTTGTGCTAATAGGGAATTAAGTTTGATTTTCTTGGTTTTGAGATATATTTTGTGTATTTCGTCCTGGGTGTTTAAGTCAATTGCTTTATTACTATATTAATTTAATTTATTTTATATTTTAGAATATAAATCATGCTTTGAAATTTATATTGCGGTATTCCGGTTAATAATTTTTAATTTACCTCACCTTCGAAAGTTGAATGCATCTTGTATTTAATACCATACACTAACAAAACAGTATGTATTTAAAACCATACACTAACAGAACAGTATGTATTTAAAACCGTGCACTAACAGATAAGAACAATCATGCTAACAGTAGTTTAGTTTAGTTATATTAACGTCCCGTTTTGAAGCAACACGAGGGCTATTTTGGGACGGACCTCGTAATTTTGAACCTCGGTCAGATGACGAGGACGACGCCTGAGCTGGCACCCCCTCTCCAAACTTCCACGCCACACCAACAGGAGGACGTTTGACCACTACGTATGATTTAACGTGCAACAGGCCCAATATACGGCGGATCTTCAGTGGAATCGGGTTTCGAACCTGGAGCCCTCCGGCCCCAAATCCGAGACCTTACCACTAGGCCACCGCGGCCACCATGCTAACAGTAATAAAATATTCTCAATTTAATCCACTAGTATCTTTACGATAAGTTGTTTTCAATAAAATAGCAATTGCAACAAAAGCTTACTATTCTGTTTTTTTTTCTTTTAAACAAAAAATTTATTATAAGAAGTATGCAAATGAATTTCCATGAAAAGCGAGAGTAAAATTTTTAAAAAATTGTCTTGTTGATAAAAAATTAAAGAATAGGAAATAAACTACAGTGGACTTCCTTATAACACGATCCCGTATAACGTGAATTCCTTTAAGACGATGAAGAAATTGCGACCAGTTCTTATATGATACTATAAATATTATGTAAAATTAATTTTATATTTACGTAATTCTTTATTTTTTTTATTTAGTAAAACAAATTAATGCATGAACCTGTTGTTTATATACCCTCTTGAGAACCAAAGGTGAAATTTTCGATTAAATTTAACAAAAATCGAGATTAATATTCTTGATAAGATTATATAACAATATATATGATTAACTTATTAACTAGGTGTTGCATAATATAATTATTAAATTAATTAAATAATATAATTAATTAATATATAATTAATAGATGGCAGCATGGGACGATTCAAAGCATTGGATAGAGAGATTTACTATCTTTCTACACTGAAAAAAAATTCTGGTAAAAACTACCAGAATATGGTAAAATTTACCGTATTCTCTGGCTCATATGGAACACCATAAAGTACGGTATTTTTTACCGTAGCAGTTTAGTAATGACTTTATGGTAAAATAACCAGAAAAATATCGTTTATTTACCACGCTGTTTGGTATGGAATTTGGTATTATTACCGTATACAAAGGTATTATTACCGTACACAAAGGTAATACTACCAAATAAGATGGTAATTTAGACCATTTAATTTGATAAATTTACCAGAATAACTCTGGTTCTATTACCAATAAGATGATAATTTAGACCATTTAATTTGATAAATTTACCAGAATAACTCTGGTTCTATTACAAATTATCTGGTAAAATTTGAGATACGGTATGTCCATTTATAATGCCAATCGCATTAATATTTATTTATTTTTGCTTTTTAACCGGTAAAATTTTACTCAATTCTCAACATCACTACGATTTTGAAAAAAGCAGAATGTTTGTAAATATATAAATGCCTGAGGCAGAGTGAAAAATGAACTATAAAAATAAATACAAAAACTCATTGACTCATTTTTACAAATTGTTAAATTTATTAAGTGATGTTATAATTACTAAAATTTATCATTTCATGGTAATTTAATTTCCTTTATTAATATACATAATATGCAGTGAATTTATTTTAAGTATTTAAGAAAACAAAAGAACAGATTTCAAATCTAACTTCAATTTATTGAACAGTGTATAATACTTATTAAATTTAGAATTGGTAACAATAGTAGTAGTTCAACGTTTCACCAAAATATGGTGCATGGATAGTTGTCACCATAGCATGGTGAAACTTGACTCCATCAACTGGTGCTTTGATTGAACCATGGGATGGTAATACGTTGAACCATGGAATGGCAATACGTTGAACCATGGAATGGTATATATATGGTATAACCATATGCACTGTGCAATGGATTGACATAAAATTGAATTTCTATTAATGATTTCATATAAAATAAATCATTTCAGATTTGCAATAATAAATTTAAAATATTTATCAGTATCCTTTCATTTTTCTGCAATAAAATTTGAAGTATTTATGCTGAAATTGAAATAAAATAATGACATATTAAGCTTTAATACTTAATTTGAAAATTTTGAGTGAAGCATAAAAACCACTTGAAGTATCTGGAAATTTAAGCAATGCCTCTGACAATTTAATTTACTTATGAAGAAAATTTTATAGAATATTCAATCTGAATTTTTTTCAAATATTAAAAAACTCAAGATTGCATTACTGTTCCAATTTCAGAAGAAATGCTTCATTTTTCTGTAAAGATATGAGAGTCTATGCATATAATGGTTTCCCATAAATCCTTTAACAATCAGGTATTTCCCAATACATTAAGTGCGATACATGTGAAGTCAAACTGAGATACTGCCTACTATTACTGTGAATTTTTTTTGTTCATTTATGCAGTACTTGTTTTTAAATTATTAGTTTATTAAAACATTTAAATTGAAAATTTAATTCAACTTTTCAGAGATTAATAATTAGGGAAACTTTAAAAAGGAAAATCAAACATTTAATTTAATAGCATAAACAAACTTTTTCTGCTTCATTTTCAAATGGAACTGTATTTTTCATTGAAACACATAATTCTCTAAATTGCAAGCTTTCTATACAAACCTGAAAAATAAATTCACAATGAATTGATCAAGATTTTAGCTTACTCCCTTCTTGATTTCTTTGAAGTAGCTCAATTTTTCTTGTGCTTTTAGACATTTTCCTTTGTAAATAAAAACAAACCGATGCACGTAAGACCACAAGGCAGAAGTGACAACTTCTAGGTGTATACTATATTACAAAAGTACTTGTATATTATAATATTATAAATGTACGCATTTCTAGTCTGCTAAAAACAATACAGCACATATTTTTTTACGATAATATATTAAAACAAGTACAATCGAATAAAATCAGATTAATATAAATTGTCAAATATGGTTTGCAAATAAAAATTCTTGCGCCTATATTTGGAAATGTGTACAGTTCTACTTTATTGTAAAAAATGTCCCTTCCTCTACAGACACAATTGTAACACTTAGATATATTTCCAAATAATTTACTCATAACATTTTGATTACCATGGACATTTAAATAGCAAGAGAACAAGATGGTTTATTGTATTTCACAATGTACTGATGAAATGCTTTTTTGTTTCAAACTTTAACTTTTAATCTTATTAGATTTTTCATAACTGATCTCTATAGTAATAAACATCATTTGAATAAACTAACACATGAACGAAAAGCTTATTTCACTTCAAAAAATTTATTTTTACACTGATTGCAGTTAGTATTGCATCTGCTACATTAAAAAATACATAAAAATGAATTTTATACACAAGCAAATTATTTTATATAACAGCATATTCAATATTAAAAATGCACAGCTTTTGAAACATTTCATTAAAGATTACACATATATTATAATATATTTTATGACAATTCAGAACAACATATTTATGAACAATTTCAGAAAACAATCAGTTCTGACATGCATGCAAAAAAAAGTTTGCTTTTAAATGAATTTTTTCCATGGGAAAGTAATGGTTTGTCTCTATCCTTCAAAGAGAATAAAATTAAGAAATCAATAATGTAAATGAAATATTATAAGTAAAAAATAAGTTCAAACGTAAACAAAATGAAGTAAAAAATACATAAAAATGGTGCAATGCAACACTTGAAAATAGCCGTCAACATTCTCTATTCGTAAGGAACTGTGAAAAGTTGATATTGTTTTTGGAGTTTGACTGCTTTGAAAAAAAAATTGAAACTTTTTCACATTTATTCTTTGGGGTTAAATAAACAATACTTTTGAATAACCACTGAATAATTATATCTATATATTGATAGAGGATAAACATCAACAAAATCCTGAAATTTCAAAATCTTTTGAACTTTCTAACTTGAAACATCCTAGGAAAAGAGTGCTGCTCGTAAATGTGTGACAAGTAAATTTTGTACAAGTACCTTTCCTTAAAATTATTATGATTTTCTCAAAAACTGGTTCATCATTATGAAATCCAGAGACAAGGTACATTCTTGATTTGTAAATCAGACCATTTAATTCTACTTTTTTTTAATGAATAAAATTCCTCATAGTCTGAAAGTAATCGTGTGATCTCTGTTGAATAATTGTTTATATCTACGATTTTCCCACTTATCACTGAATTCTTTTCCCCTATTGGTCGTAAAGATTCCAAATTATAATAGCACTGTAGCTGTTGATGTATTTAGGCCAACGAGCATGGTAAATTTAGATTATTTTTAATGCTTTGGCAACATGTTTAAAATATAAATACTTTGCCTCAAAGCGCATTGACCAGGAACAAGTTAGTGGGCCAGATGCAAGAATAAGTCGTGGATAATGTACAAGAAAATGAAATTTAGGTGTAAATTTAACAGAAGGAAATATCTTTAAAAAGATTGTGATGATCTTGAATCAAGTGTGACAAATGAGACACATAAGATAAATTGATTTTTGGTGCAAGAATAATATCTACTATTTCTTTTAATGTTAAGAGAAGACACCATGCAGGTTCAGAATCTGGAACACTTTGACCAATAAATAATGGCAGAAATCTCAACAGGACTACGTACGGGCAGCAATCATTTTAATACCCTTCTGAGAAGTCTCTGAAATTATGGTTGGTTTGTTAACAGCATCATAAAACCCAAATTTTGAATGCTGGATCTTGCAATTTAATTGTGATAGGGTTATATACTTCTTAACTATAAAATAATTTATAATCAACGCAAATCAAATGGAACACCTTCTAGTAAATCGTGCATTACATCTGGCGGTAGCATGTTACTGCAATGAAAATATTTTAAAAAGTTAAAAGGAAACCATAAACAGATGTATGCATTGAATCCTTGTTTACTAACGACAGATGGTGCTTATACAATTGTTTTGTACGCTGTACAAATTTAGATTCTGTAAAATTAGCCTGCATATCGCTTTTTGTTGCTATGCAAAAGTGACAACAACGTACATTTGTACTAAAATTAGTAACATAGCCACCTATTTGGTGAGCAGCTAAATTCTCACCTATTATAGAAACAATTCCACCTTTAGCATTATGAGGTATTCCTGAAATAATTATTCCATCGGTGTTTCTAATAACTTTAGGTCTTTTATCAGAGGTTAGAAAACTGCTTTAGATCCGAAGTATTTTATATCTGAGTATCTGCACAAAATAGCTAACTGCATATCTTTCACTGAAGAACGATACTTAGATGGAATGTTTCCTAGTGTAAAATAAAATGCGCCTAGCTTGTGTTTTGCTTGATTACCTCTTAATGGGTTAAAAACCATAAATTCATCAAAATATAGCAAAATTTGTATATTTGGAAAACTGAAACAAAGGGTTGTTCTTAAAATTGTTTCCATCATGAATATCTGACAAAATATTTGCATTTTTACTTTCCGATGTAGACGTTATACAATCTAAAACTTCATTATTTTTGCAAAATGCTTGAATAGTTTTTATAATAGGTACATAGTGGTAGTTTGAAACTTGAGTTTTCGACTTGAGCATATATTTCACAGGTTCAACCAAACCAAAGTTTTCCTTCAGAAATTTTTTCTGAGCATATTGCGATTTCATAACATTAAAAGTGGAATTTTAATTACTCGCTGCAGGATTATTTAAAACCAAGTTTAGAACATTCTCATTTACATTGTTTTCTTTAAGAGTTTCTACTATAGACTGTTTAGTTAATGAAACAGAATCTGTTTGGAATTCATTTACTGCATTTATTAATTCACAAATTGTAGAGCTGGGCAGCAAAAATTTTTCTTGCATTTTCGAAATAAATAATACAACATTTCTATTGTAGTCTGGGATCAATATTGAATTCTCCCTGAAATTTTCAACATGATTGGGACAGTTGTACCTGATTTCTGTTTTTGACATGTGTTAAGATCTCACTTAAAATCATTTAACACATAACAAGAGTGATGCCTTGACAAATGGGACTTAAAAGAAGAATGAACTGTATATTTCAGCTGACAATTCTTTAGAGGGCAGAAAATAATATCATGTTCTTTAAAATGTGAAATAAACTTACACTTCAGAAAAGATTTAAATCCAAATGTTCTATAAGTTAACATATTTGTATTTTTAGTTTTAAATTCATCATGTTGATACAGGTGCTTTTTAAATGACGAAAAAGTGGTAAATATTATGAGACAACTGTTGAAAGCACAAATATAATAAAAATTAGGATCATATCTGTGAACATTCCTTAAATGAGATAAATACAAATGAACATAAGAAAAATCTTTAGTACACAGCAAACTACAAAATAAATAACAGAAAATGACAAAATACAATTTTTTTCAATTTGATATAACTTTAAATGTTATGCTTAAGTGATATTCTGCGATAAAGAGTAAGGACTTGACTACATCGATTCATTCTCGGCTGCAGTGCAGAAATTGTTGGCTTCGAAATTTCCAACACTGCAGATCTCCTTCAACATCTGAGGTAACCTAACAAAACAAAAAATTATGAAATATTGAAAAATCATTTAAATTATGAATAATACCTTTAAGCCCCTAAAAATAAATATGCAAATAAGTGCCCTATTAGCGCATTTTGAGGGCTTCTGGGGACCCTGAATAGAGTCGGGTAAGGTAAGATGGGTAGTCAAAATATATGGTTTATAAAACAGATATTTAAGTACATATGCAGTATTTCGAGTAGGGTATTCAAGATGTTTGTTCCGATTTTCATTCCTCATTCCTCGATTGATACTATCTAACTTTCATACCTCAATAGAGGCCTTTGTTTATATAAACTAAATTTCTTCCCACTGCAACTGCCCTATTAAAATGTATACATTGAAATTATCAGTACATTTTGAACGAGCATGATCAGAGCTTTTAGAATTGTGCTATTTGTATAAATACAAAATTTCCATTAACTGTAGTAAACGAACAAGTTCAACTCTTATTTTTCAACTCGTATTCAACAATTTTCAAAATATTTGTTTTTCTCAAAAACTAAACATTTAATAACAATTCTTTTGTTATGAATAGGTAGACTAAATCCATATGATAAATGATATGTGCATATTAATACAGTGATGCTTAGTAGCCTCAAAATGAGAACATTTTCAGAGTCACTGTTATTAAAATTTCAACAAAACATTACATTTATTCTGCTTATTTTGTTTGACAATTTTTTTTTATTGGATAATAACACCATTTCCATAAGTCTTGATCATGATTTGTGAAAACTTACTAGCGGTTTTGACACATAAGATTTTTCAAGGTAATTGCAGAGAAAGAAAATTTTGTTCTCATAGAAATAAAAAAAAAATTCTATTGTCTCAATCTTATAAACTGGCACCTTGAATACATGTGTCTTTCCTAGACTTTTGTGTTTTAGTGGCTCCACTTTTGCAATCGTCTCTGAATATTATATTAAGCTACACTACCCGTCAACGTTTTAAGAATATGTAAAACTAAATATATTTTTAAAAAAAGGGACAGTTTTTTCTTTCAAAGAAAATTGATTTTTTTTTGTTGAAAAATAATTTATATTCGAAAAATAGAATTACAGAAAAATTTCGTATATCATACCAGAATTTTTATATTTACATCACAAATCAAGTGAAGTGACCTCGTTGTTCCAAAAGAAGTGAATCCAATTTCAAAAGTACTTAAACATAAATAAATGTATTTAGAGTTTTAGGTAATGTTCCCTTCTAAAATCTCAGTTTCTTTCTCTAAAATCCCTTATGTTTGTGTGAGCAATGAAATTTAACTCTACAATGTACTTAAAAACCTGGAGTGGAAAACTACCCAATTACTCAAAACTATTGCATCTTAACATAGGTTAACTTTCTTAATAAATAATTAAATAAAAATGAAAATCATTCAGATTTATATATTTATTTTGTAAATTAATAAATATAATAATTGATCAAATTAAAAATGTTTCAATTATGTATTCGATATAATTTAGCAGCATATATTTAGAATAGCTATTCGATATGTTCAAAAATTATATTGAACCTTATACATCTTATTTATTTCAATATTTTCATAACTTGCGTCAATTTAATTTTAGTTACTACATTGTTGCTTTAGAGTTGTCCAGTAAAGAAAGAGAATAGTAATTTCTCCAAAAATAAGATCTCAGAAAATACAGAAGACATGAATAGGAAATAAAGTAGAGACTCTTTAAATGACACAGTTCAAGTTTAGGAGCTATGCGGATTATATGTCGATTATAAGTTGCTTACAATTTACTTTTTTCAATTCTTTGAAAAACTATATATAAATGCATAGATATGAAAGTAAAAAAAATCTAAACACAAAAAAGAATTATACATATTCCACCCATCCATATTCTTCATAAAAAATATATAATTTTAGATATAACAGTTTTAAGAAGCACAGTATAAATAATAGAAAGATGTTCAAGTTATGAAGGAAACAAAACGTAATAGGAACATTCTTTCAATTTGTTCTTATGATAACTTGATTTTGATAATTTTCATATTATATTTATGCAAGAAGTTTACAAATAGAATACAGAAAACAACAAAGTTGAAGAAAGAATTGTGAAAATACATATGTGTTAACATAAAAGAGCAGCTAAAATATTTAACATACTAGCTTGTTAATTCGTATTACACTTAATACTTTTGCCGTTTTCGAATACATTGACAAAAATCTATTCTTTTCTGCATCAGAATATCAAAACAAATGACCAAAAATGTGCATTTTTAGAAAACTCACCATTAATCTCCTTCTTAAGGTTTACAGTAAGAGTGTGAATAAAGGCGTTCATTTAATGCTTAATCTAATTTACATGAAAACATTTGTTTAAAATTTGATACTATTTTAACTTTGCAAAAACTAAACTAAAAGACAAGATTACACATTCTATAAAGTACAAACTATATATATATTCCTGAAAACAATCATAATATATTTTACATGCTATTAAATAATTGTAGTTTCATTTCTTGTCTTTGAATGCTTGAGTACCGGCATTTTCTATCAACAAATTTGTAAAAATAACTTATTTTTCAATACAATTGCAATCAATCAAAAAATTCTAGAATACATTTTTAGTATTTTTACAAATTTCTTTCTACACAACAATTAGCCACTAAATTATTTTGAGTTACTACAATTAGGTACTAAAGTATTGTGAGTTATACATTAAGCAAATTAATAAACTTGTGACATCAAAATATCAGAAAAAAAGGAAAAACAATAAACTCACATTTAGATTAGATTAAAATCTAATTTAAAGTTTAAAAGTCCAATAAGGTATCAAACACTATAATAATGTTAATAATTATAGGGTAGATGATCCAGTTTTGGCCACCTTAAGAGAAAATTTGAAATGGAAATTTCACAGTGGATGACTGTTTAAATCATACTTATACTATTCTTTAGCAAATTTTATTGGCTTTCTGCTAGTTATGACATTTTTCTGAAGAATATTTCAGATTTTGAGTTATGAATTTTTAAATAAATTACCCAATTTGCACTGAATTGGTTTTGGCCACCTCTATGCACCAGTTTTGGCCACACTAATATTATATTTTTAACAGACATTTTAATGAATTTTAAGTAAAAATAAATCATTTTTATGCAATATATAGTTTAGTACATTATTTTCTGTTATTTTAAATGTGATTTTTTTGAGGAATTTTTAAAGATATGTAATAAAATTTACCTAAGCTGATTTTAGCTGTAGATTTCAGTTTAAAAAAAATAAACAAGAATGCAGAAAAGAATAATTTAATTTGGTTGTAAAATACAAACTATAATTCAATTTGGTTGATAAAATACAAATTATATATGCTTGTATAATTTTTTTTTGATAAAATATGAAACAAAAAATGGGGAGAGGAATAAACTTAACATTGCAAAAGTATAAATTTTTTAAAAAATCTTACAAATCAAGAATTTGCATTATCATACTCACTAACAATATCCACAAATATGTATTTTTATAATTTTTAATTACAACATTAATCAAATTCATCAATCATTTTTAAAATTATAGCAATCCATGCATATAAAAAAATATTCCTCATCATTCAAGTCAGGTTCCTCAAGTTGAAATTTTCTAACATAAATGTGAGGTAAACATTCAAAATGGAGATGTTTTTGACATTCCATTTTGAATGGCCTTTACCAACTTTAGATAGTGAGTAGCAAAATTTTTTTATGGAAATGCTACCTGCCTTCTTATTTTTAATTGGAGCCATTACTATGTAAAATGAAAACAAACAAAACTAAATCAGTTACTTTTATTTTAGAAACAAAACTAAATTAGTTGATTTTATTTCATCCAGGAATTTTTAAATTTATGTAATGGTTTAAAACATGTGGCTGATTTATGTGTGGCCAAAACTGGAACATGTAGTGTTCCACTTTTGGCCACTTGCATGACCAAAACTGGTACATATAGTAAATTTCAAGTACCAGTTTTGGCCACCGCCCATTTAATCTTAAAAATAATTAATTTTGATATGAAATCAGAATAAAAAGAAAGCTTACCTCATTTACCCTAAGGGTAATAAGTTTTAGATTAATCATTTAATTCTGAGAGCTTGATGATGAACAACTGCAAATACTTGTTCCTTAACAAAAACCTTAACAGTTGTGAGTTTACAATAAATGCTCATGCATTTAATTTTTTTACAAATCACATGTTTGAGAAAAAGGAACCAATCAGATTGAAAATAGTAAAATAAGGATTGTTTAAAGTATTTGAATGCTTCTTATTACTTGATTTGAAATTACTGGTTTAATTATTGGAAAAACATATCCAATGTGGCCAAAACTGGTGCAGTGGCCAAAACTGGAGCATCTACGCTACTATTAAAATACGAATAAATCAAAATACAAGCTGATCAAATATTCCCTATATTAAAACTGACAACCATTAATAGAAGTTTTCGGTAATGAGTATGGAGATTAAAAAAAAAAGAAAAAACATTGCAGCAATGTAAATAGTTTATTTTAGAATACAAAGCTCATAGTGAATAAAAGTCTGTCTTTTAAAAATGATGATACATAAAATATCAAATTATTTAATTTTTGCTTTTAACATTATCTGATGTAACAAAAAAACTATTGCAAATTGAATAATTTTGACGCATTCCTTTTCACCATACACATGAAAATAAAATTAAACATATCTTCATACGTTTGTAATAATTGTTTAATAACCTAGTATTCATAATCTTAATTTTTTAAAAAAGTAAAATTTCGACATTTTATTTCAGGAAATGGTAGCAAAACGAACTTAAACTTAATTGACTTATGAATAAAAGGTATTTAAAAATAAACGGCAATTAAATATTAAATTATTGGCAGAACATCGATGAAGAATACATTAAATGCATTAAGGAAGTGAACAAAATATTTTCATTTTTTTCACATCGTAAAAACTGCTATGAGAGCATCGTAAAACAGCTATGAAAATGAGCTAAGAAATTTGCTAATTATTTAAAGATTTTTAAGTTTAATTTATAAATTCAAATGTAATGGGGGTCGAAGGCATAAACAAAAAAAAATAGTTTAATATGAGTGACATGAAAAGAAACTACAAATAAAGTATTCTTGTGAACATATATATGCATATATCTATTTTTTTTTTCTTCTACATTCAATTTACTCAGCTGACAAATTTTTAACAGGGTTCATACACATTTCCTTAAAAGAAAATCAAGGACTTTTAAGGACTAAAAAAACCAAAAAATAAGGACCTCTAAATTGAATAAACTTAACGAATTGTTGCACGCATTTTTAAACAAAATGTCTCATTTTTGCAAATTCAACCTATTAGATGATAAAGTATAATATAAAACAGAAGATACATTACAAATTTAACACGTCAAAAACTCTTAAAAATATGAGTTAATAAATTGATGAAAAAAACCCCATGAAACTGGTAATCAAATATCTTTTAATTCCAAACTTTTTTCATTTAATTTTACAACCAAGGTATTTATTTAAATTTTTTTCAGTAATTGTTTTTCTTAGTTCATGCGATTGAATAAATAAATTTATGTCCTTTGACTTTTCAGCCTCATTAGCTAAATCATTTGCTTCCCCATTTGTTTGGTGTATTTGGTTTGGAACATTTTCTTTTGCTTTAAAAAATCTATTTCTTCCTAGAGCTTTTTGTTTCAGTCTCTTCTTTGGATTTTTCATTTTCTAAATACTGCATGTATTTTCTCTAGCCGAGGTGGCAAAAAGTAAGGACTTTTTAAAAATGGGCCATAAAAATAAGGATTTGTAAGGACTTTTAAGGACTAAATATAAAAGTAAGGATTTTTAAGGACGCGTACGAACCCTGTTTAACTTTCAATAAATGAGAAATTTTATTTAAATACATACTCACAAATAATTTAAATAGATATATATTTAATTCAGCATTACCGAAAAATGAATTCAAAATAAAATTTAGTACTTACCAGTGAACTCCTGTACCAGTTCTCCAGTCCTTTAGCTTTTTAATCCAAATACCGCCAATGCGAGAATGTCCCGTCATGCTAAACATGGCAGAGCGAACACAGAAAGATGCGGCGGCACTTTGTTGGATGGAAGTAGTTAAAGTTCTTCCTCAAGTATACCAATAAATCACTCAAAATAAGGACATTAAGGCTTTGAAGTGTGAAAAGATTCTATCCCCGGATGGATCAATCGATAGCGGCGTCTGTTTTATGTATCTGTTAAGCGGGTAGCGCAATTTACTCAGTTTCACTTAGTGATGAAAGTTTCAGTTTGGAAATGAAGTTATATGAAGAGGTGAGATTTAACATCTGGCATAATAAAAAAAGTAAATTCACTAATACCATTGTATTTGGTAGGTGCTAGAGTTATGAGCACGGTCAAATTACCGGAAATATGGTAAAATGAACGATACTTTCTGAGGAATAATCTGGTAATTTTATCGTGATTCTCGTAGAAAAACGAAGTGTATGGTATGAAAACCGTTTTTGCTGATAAATTAACTTTTCAGCGTTGTAATTTTACTAAACATGTTGGTAAAAAGAACCAAAATTTCGAAAACCAGAAATTCTCGTAAACCGTTACCAGAATGAACAGTAAGATTATTAAATAAATGATTTAAATACCGTAAATTTTGTTAATTATCACCAGAATTCTGGTTTTATTACCAGAAATGCCATTACCATACAAATATGGTTTTTCTGCCAGAATTTTTTTCTCAGTGTATAGAAAGCATTTTCTTTTTATTGTAAACAAAACGGAGATGTCCATTAAACTAGACTCGGGGTCTCGATAGGATATGAATAGTGAATGTTGATAATTTAAGTGACGGTTTGCATAAAGAATAATAATACATTAACAATTTTAAAGAGACAAGAGGAAAATATTTTATTCAGCGTTTAATTAAAGATAGTTTTATATCTATTTGTAGAAAGATAATTAACACTTACAGTCTGTTAGCAATGATATAAAATTTAGAGACATGTTTGAAATTGCATAAATTCGTCCGATATTGCATATAGCATCTCCTATAACGTGGACGTATCCCTCACGCTATACGAGTGTCCATGTACATTAATTAAAGCTAGCGTTATTTTATTAAATTCATGCTCGTAACCAAATTCTAAATTTATGCATTTCACAATAGACTTCACAATGTCTCCCATCAGCTGATTTAAATTTAAATCTATTTTCTCGCAAAATTTTATACATAGAATCATTCATAATCCCAGATAGCAAAGAAAGCTTGTCTAAAAGGTTTTGGAAACCTTGTCGTCGGCAAGTGTAAAGGGTTGTCACAAATGTTTCCATGACAAGGGTTGAACCTTTCGGCAAGGTTGAGAAAGGTACACTAACCAACAAGAAACAAGATTTTCTGTAAGGTTTTTAGTAAGATTTCCTCAAGCTTTTATTACAAGCTTCTTTCATGCCTTTCATAAGGTTGTTAAGAACCTTCCTTCGGCGGGCAAAATAGAACCCACCTTCCGAAGCAGTGCTCCTACAGAGGGGTCCAACCCCCATTTTTTCACCCCCTCTTCAAAGCCGTACTCCTACAGAGGGGTCCAAACCCATTTTTATCCCCCTTCTGACGCCATCTTAGAGTTATCTGGAATGTCAATTAATTAGATCAATTAGGAATCTTAATGAATCAAAGCTTTATTATTAATTTCAATTAATTTAACTTACTTGTACGATTTCGTTGTAGATAGTGACAAAACTTCTCATCCCTGCGAGCCGGGGATGGAATCCGCGTTCTTAGAATTGAAAGGCGAAGGCAATAACCACTATATCGGACGGGGCTACACACGATGAGACAGGTGGTTCATAAAAAGCTCTCCCACGTCAATTTTTCAGGAATGGTTTCCGAAACAGTTTGCGCGGAAATGCTTTCGCGGGGTAGTTGTTCAAACCTTGTTGTTGAGGTAGTTCATAAAAAGCTTTCCTACGTAAACCTTGCGGCAATGGTTTCCGAAACTGATTGCACAGAAATGCCTTCGCGGACAGCCTATGAAAAGTGAAATGGCAACCTTGCCACAACATTCTTTGCTATCTGGGATAGATTTCATTACAGTTTTTAGATAAATATTTTGAAGAGTTGATTTTAGTTTCTTTAAGGATTCAGAATTTTCTCTATTGCTTCATTCAGGAAATTATTTTGAATGGTCCAATCAACGGTATTAATAGATACAAAATTTGTCTTAGTTAATCGTGATCAAAAAATGTATTGACTATCATAACTATTGGGGCAAAACAAAAGTCATCATGTCCACCCAATCCAGCTGATACGGCTTTCCTGAAATGACATTTTCTGAAACATTGTATAATCAAGGTATAATTTAAATGGATAGGAAATTTAAATCTTGAAATAAAAATGAAACTTGTTACATGAAAAACATGAAAACGTCGTTCAAACGAATTTTTTTAAATGAGCCATCATCAATGATATTCTTTCACTTACATGAATTTGGTCGTGAAATTAAGAAACATACCTATTTATGCACCTGCCTCCTACATTTACATGCACACATGTCACAGGAATAAGAATTCATGGAAAAAGCTTTGACTAGGTCATTGAATTCGAAAAAGCTTTTAGCCCTTTGAAGTCGACTGCCAAGTAAGTATGCCAGCTACTGACTGTCACAAATACGTGCTACTCTTGTGGCTTTTAGCTACTAACTGTCACATCGGCGTGACCCCACTTTTAACCATTTAACTGAATAGTTTTCTTTGCTAATAAGATGACCCCCTCCTGTTTTGGAAAGGGGCTGTCATTTTCATTCATCTAAGAAGGCATAGGATACTTAAGATGTTTAGGGATCCTACATATTTTTGTGTCAAATTATAAAGCTAATAAATTATTCAATTTTAGTTTATAAAACTAAAATTTCAATAATTCGATGCGCGAGTATTCTCGTGCTGTTAAGTTTAGCGGTTAACTCTTTAATCCCTGGGACACTTTTTTCTTCTAGCTGCTGTAAAACCGGGCTATTGCTGTAACCTTCCCTTAAGACGCAAAGAAATGGTTTGTGGTGGGCAAGGATAATTCGAGCCAATAACACGCTTATATCCTAAGCTTTCTCAAAAACTCACCTCTCCTCAAAAGAAGTCAATAGCCTCAGACCGGCCTTCGTCTTCATTAAGGGAAAATTTCTAGGCCGCCCCGGACCGGCTCGCTCGGTACGAGAGGGTAAATGCAATTAGACTTAAATAGATCAAGTGGGCCGGCTCTGAGTAGCTACGCTCGTTGGGAAACGCCGGATAGACGGAACCGCACGTTTTCCGCGCGGCCGTCCTCAAAGGCTTAATAATTAATAATTTTAAAAAAGAATCATTAAATGTTTGCTTACCAAATACTGTCATAACCTGCTCTCTGGAATCCTGTCCTGCCAGGGATGTCACTAGACAGGTGTATTTCCCACTCAACTCTGTAGAAGGTTTCTGTATTTTTAACGCTCTGAACCTGGAATATGTATCGGCTGTATTAACAGCGAAGTCCAAATCCAGGCGGTTTTTCAGAATGCCGGATGTGTGTCTGTTGTTAAGCTCAGGAATCCACTGGTAAACGGGCTCCAGATTGTCTTCGAAGAACCACTTCACCACAAGTCTTAAGTCGTTCTCATTATACACATATTCGCAGTCCAGGACTACGGAATCTTCAGTCCCATTCTGAATCCATCGTGGAACGGAGAGACGTCGGATTTCTACGGAATTTGAAACTGAAAGAAAAAAAATGACCCTTTAGTTGTCATTGTATTTAGGTATTTTTTACATAATTGTGAGTTAGACTTTTTATTGTGATTTGATTTTGTTTCCGATTTCCGTAACAAGCAACGCATTTGCTACTACTGTTACACTGGACACTCTTAAAAGGATTGTGAAATTGAATAGATCTTTTCTTTCTTTTATAAAGGAAAGGAAATGGTTCCTCTTGGGAATTTAATTTCACAGCTTTGATCCGAAAATAGAACTTCTGTTAAGGAAATGGCTTTAAAATCGTTTTAGATACTCGCAGAACATTATATAAATTCGAGAGTACTTACTATTTGAATCGTGCAACTTCAACGTACAGGAATTATTGTTACTACTAATTAGTATTGCTAATCTATCAAGATGTTATAAAAGTTTAAGAAATGGCAGGGCATTTTACATAAATGTAAAATTTCAAAATTGGTTTCAGAGCTGTGGAAAATACATTCTTTTTAATCAAGAACGATTTGATCTTATTAAAAGCTCGTATTATCCCATATAGCTATTTTAGTTCGCAACAAGTTTGACACGGCAAGACAGCAATTTCACAACAAGACTGCAGCAAGTTAACCACCACGCGTCAAACTTGCCACAATTTTTTCGCGTCAAACTCATTGCAAACTATAACAAAACAGAGAACACAGACAAACCACGGATTCGAACCCCAGAAAACCCTCTCCAGTCGCCTTAACCCCTCAGTCAGCCGGACTCTTATAAGAGAAGATAGATTGCGCTAATAAATCGTGCACTGCACGGTTTATTTTAAACCGTTTTCTTGATTTCATTAATTTTTTTAAAATTTTGAGTTGATAATATGATTTGAAGTCAAAGACGGAGAGATTTTCGCTAATAATTCCAATTTCTAGTAGAATGAATTATGAAATTAGGGTTCAAAAATAATTACTTTTATGGGATAAAATGTAAGTTTTTACTTGACTGTTTTTTTAGGTTTAATTCTGCTTATGAGCGTTAAAATTTCAACATTAAGAAAAAGGCGATGTATAATTTTCTTTAAAGTGCAAGTTCTATATTTAGTGAAAAGATGGAGAATTTTTCAAATTTTCCTTATAAAAAGACCTAGTTAGTTTTTTACAAATTATCATTGATTTATTGATTTAATAAAGAGAAGGACGATCCAGGATATGCTATTAAAAATTGTTTTTTTTAAACAGAGACACAGATCAAAACCAGATATACACAACTGTATCCAGGTCATGGTGGATAAGTGTGCTCTATCCACTTTGCAGAAACATGTTTTGCAATTGTGGTGTGAAGTCTGTCATAACAACTTCAAAACAAACTTGTTTTTCATGTGAGGTGGTCGATTATGCATCAAGTTTGTCATGAAAAGCTAATATCAAGAAAAGTCACATTTGCTGCAAGTGTGTATGCTATCTGGGATGGAAGTGACAGCAAGATCTACGTGAAAGCATAATTGAACTAGATTTAGAACATAACTGAAGATTTCTTGTGGTAATTAATTCAGCAAATAGGCATCAAATAAGCCAATTAAGATGATGGATTAAGCAGCAATTTGATGGCAGTGGCTTAATTTCTTGAATAAGTGATCTATTATTTTGTTGATTCATTATTTTTTTTTCTTTAACAGGCATTAATAAAACTAGCAGAAAAAAAGATCATTCATTATCATCAGCATACAAGACGGCTTTAAAAAATTCTACATAATTTATTATCACATTTTACATTGTTCTTGCTTTCTGCATTTTACAATGCTTTAACTTAATCGGTCCACCTGGATTTTTTGTTAAAATTAACATTTGAATTTAATTCCTTTTTAGTTATCATTAATTATTGCATCGTTTTCCTAATTTTTTTCTAGCAAAATTTTTCTTTATGTTAGGAGGTAGAAAACTTTTTTCTCCTCAAAGGAGGATTGAATAAATTTATGAAACACTAGTTAATTCGAAGCATCAGAATTGGGACGAAAACGTATTTTACTCCACACAGTATTGCCAAGAAACACGTGAGGAATAAATGGTTACTGTTTATGATGTTTGAAGTTTTCAGAACAATTTAAAAGGGAAAAAAATCACAGTGTTTTGTTGAAAAGTTCCGTTCTGAAATAACTTTATAAATATAAATGCATATAAACAAAAAAATTTAAACATTTATAGATAAATGATTTATTCAGCGGCAATTGAAGTCACGTAATACTGTATATTCGCCATTTATCTTTATTGTAGGTACATGAAAACGAAATAAAAATACATTTTCTTATGTCTAAACAATAGAAATCAAAAGAAGTATTTCCAATTGTTCACACTTGGATTTTTGCACGCTAAAAGAAATTACTTAAAAAACAATAAATTCTCAAAAAATATTATTAAAATGATTCTATAAGATTTCTTATCTATGATAATAAATCGCAGAATAATAACTCATAAAAGGCATTTAAAATTTGTCGTGAACCAGAAATAGAGATAAACTTTTTAAATATCATAATAATTATTTTTTTAGTATGGATAACATTATTGCATGAAACTTTTCTTAACGTTTTCCAAAGAATTATTTTTTTAAAGTTTTACATTGAGAAAGATAAAAGAAGATATAATAGAATTACTTGACTTCGTAGGAAAATAAATTTATAGAAAATGCACGACATACATGTTTACCAACCTTTATCAAACAGAACTGTTTTATTGCCCAGACCAAAGTAAAAAACAAATAAATAAATAAAACTCTGAAGTATTATTTAAGTGTATTCAAGAGGACAAAAATACTTCTTTCCTTTTGAACTCTGCAGCACGAAAAGGATTTATTTTACTTCAAAGTAACTACTACAACATAAAAATGGCATTCTGGGTCACGTTCTATGGAAATTCTATTTGTGCAGGGATGTTTACTGTTATTTAAATGGTCTAAGGGTTACTGGCAAAGCTTTTAAAGGAATGCGAAACCTACACTTCCATATTACTTCATCGTGAACATAATACCCACTATAGATATTTTCGATGAATAAAAGATCAAACACAGCAAAACTTATTTTACTCTTATTCCAGATTTTTTTGGATATTTTGATTTTGTATGTTTCAGAATGTAAGATAAATGCGTGAAAAGAATATTTGTTCAGTTCTTCATTTTTGGATAGCCCTTTTTTCACGGCAGTTTTAGATTAATTTTATTGCCATCCTTAAAACTAAATTGTAACTGATTTAAAAAATATTTTAAAGAATAAGAGGTCAATTGTATTTATACCTTATTTAAGTAGCTTAAAATTCTTAATACAGTAATACGTTTCTTATAAGAAGATGCTACTGCTCATAAAGTAAAAATGTTTCTTACCCAGTATTGTAACTACACAACGCACACCTCAAATACCAAGCAAATAATTAAAATAATCTTAACCTTTAGATTACAGGTAGACAAACTTCGGGCATAAAATATGCCTGAGTGAAAGTTAATTTAACTATTATTTATGAATTAAATAGAAGATTAACACCATTATTAAAGAGTTAAATTAAAGAAAGCGTTTGTCTTATTATTTCACTGATTAGAAGGCGACTTGCTTTGTATGTCCTCATTTTTTAAAAATCTTGAACAGTATAAAAGAAATCATTTACAGGTTACATTAAGCTTAACGTGTAACGTCTGAATGTTAATGTCTTCACGTCGGAAATGATAAAGAAATATTAAAACTTTTGCGATGCGCCATCTGTGCCAGTTTACACAGTTTCAAAGTTGCTGGAAGAAAAAAAGTCGCCTCAGGTTTAAAGAGATAAGAGACTCTTTTTTGCTGTTGCAATTAATATAAAATCAGCTGATGGAATGAATGGTAACCGACTATTCAAATTTGTTTCGTGTGATTTCGAATCGTTTCAGAATCCGTACTGATAATCATTTTCTGCTGTTTTGTTGAGCATTATATTACCTGCTATATAGAAGGCAATTTCTATTCTTCAATATAAAGCAATAATTTGATTAGGCTGAGGTCGGAGGATTTTGCCTGGCAATCTGGCTTTTCAGACCTGATACTTATAAATCTGTGTTTTAATTAATCAGAACTGCCATGACAGACTCATGCTGTTATGCGTTTGAAATAAACCTTTTACTTGCATATCCTCTTAATTATGTTTGCTTTCAAGAAATTGATCAGAAACTTGAATTATTTGCAGGGCATTACTCAACTCATTCACTTTCTATTTAGAACTAGCCGCCTTCGGCGACCAGCTTGTTTGCTGGAAATATAATTTCAACTGAATCTATTATGTATAAATTGATATTCATGGTTCCCTTAACGAAGTAATTTTAAATTTCAAATTTTGATAGGTATTTCACCCCTGTTCTTACTGTATCCTTGCACCTATTCTGTCCGTTGCCTGCTTGAACGTCCCTAATGGAATCGAGTAACTGTCTGTGTCATGTAACATACAATTACCCGTTATCGGCATCAACATCACTTTATTATTCCTCTGGTATAATATCCATTTAATTTTAACTTTAAAATGCCACGGCACATTATGCGTCCAGCAGTATGTTACCTGGATGGAAATATGCTGATTAAAACATATCATTAAACATTAAGATATTACCTAAGCTGTCAACAATGGAAGAAAAACATGCAAATAACTATATATGTTTAAACAATGAAAACAGTTTGAATTACGTTGCAACAATGAAAAGTATAGTTGTAAATCATGTCAAAAATATTTTTCAAATTTATTAAAATTAGATCAAAAGATGTAAGTCAGCTTAGTTAATATCATTGAAAATGTAATTTTTTGCGCTTTCAGATGGTATAAAATTTATTTTTGTGCTGTAATGTTTTCGAAGGTTATTAAGGAAAAACGCCAAAATTTCCCTTAATTTTTAATTAATGAAAACTATTAAAATTTCAAAAAAGGACTCGGACGTCCACATTCCCGACCTCCAAAGTATTTGTGCCAAATTTCTTAACTCTAGGTCTAGCGGTCTGGCCTGTAGAGTGCCAACACACACATTCTCCTTTATTATTAGTAGAGATTTCGTTTCACAAAATACCATTATTTGTTGCACCATTATTTGTTGCTTGTGGCATCGATGGCGATGAAAAAAACATATAATTTTAAGTAATTTTAAGTGTGGCCTTATGAATAAATACCTTGAAAACTGCTGTAACAGCATACCTATCCTAACTGGATCTAAATCTTCGCATAAAGCTTCTAAAATGCATTCTATGCTTAGGATAATTTTTCAGAGGAAGTTAAGGACAAAGAATCGTTCATGGAAATAGAATGGTAATAGAAACTAATGAAATAGAAAAATTGCAATAGAAACTAATTCAGAAATGGTAATAATGTCATTCTCTGTGAAAATTCAATCAATTTACTATTTTGTTTGTAATCATGAACCTTAAATCCGAGTAGAGGTAAAGAGATAGGTAATATATCGAGAGAGGTAAAAAACCATCACTGTTGTAAAGACGTGACTTTTATATATTAAAACGATTTTTTTAAAGATGACATCTATTAAGATTATTATATGTACAGCTTTCAAACACCTTTGCTATTCTCTTTGCAAGTGCAACTCATTTAATTTTAACCTTCGGGTGACCAGGTGGAAATTTGAAACATGAAAGGCCATCTGGGGTCATTCAGTGACCCCATTGTTAAAAAACACGTATTCACATACCGTATGAAATAAAACCCAAAACTTGGTTTTTAAAATTAATTACTAATATATATAAGAGTTGCAGCCATAGAAAAATAGAAAATGCAATATAGTTGCAGAGAATTATAATTCAAAAATAAAATGATGATTAATATATATTAGGATTAACAATTCGAATACAAAATGTTCAGTTGAACTTAATTGATAATTTTGATTATTGCACTCATGACATAATGCTGTTATGATATCGACAGGATTTTTGCAAACAAACCGATTTAACCTACCGCATTTCTTGGAAGATCTTTTGTCGAGTGATCTAGGACACACAAAAGCACCAACTACTCTTGGCAGAAGGCAATGCAATTTTTTATGCATTTATTTTTTTCATTCGGGACACGATAACTTTAAAATTCGTAATGAAATAGGGTAAAACTCAGCTATAAAAATATTGAAAGCACTATAAGAAAAATATAAAGCAATTTTTTAAAAATGAATTATTAGACAGAAACTGAAAACTACTCAGATAATTTTATGACCACACTCGTTCATCCAAATGTTAACGAAAGACTTCTTTAACCCTTTATAAGGCCATTTTTTAATTTTATTAATTTTAATTATTTTATTAATTAATAATTACCTAGTCAAGACACTTCGTTATGGGTTGAGATAAGAAATTGGAACATTCAGGTTTTTGTATCATCGGAAGATTTGGCAAGAACTTACGCCAAGTTTAAAAATGTATTTAAAAGTCAATAAATTTGGTGAGAAGTATATTCCTACTGCCTTTGAAAGGGTTGAGCTTTAAATTTACACACAATTTATCTATTTCGAACTTAATAGGATAATATCTTATATTATTATTATTATTTTAACCCATTTCTGTTGATATAATTAGTGATAACATAGTAATAAGCCCAATGAGTAACTATCCTACTAGAGGTAGTAGAAATTGTAATTTCTTTAACACTCTGACTCCTAAGCCGGCCGTGATCGGCCATGCAACTTCTATACTAGTGGGGCGGATTTCGGCCGTTTGCTTTTCCGAAAGGGGGAGAAGGCAGTTGGGAGAGTGGTCATTAAGGGGACCCTTAGGGGAGAGATGAGAGATGAAAGGCCTGCCATTCATATTTTCCACCACCCGTAGTAAGGAGAAAAGAGGGAACGGGGCGGACGAATCCATTCCACAGATCAATTAGTAAGCAAACCTCCGTATACAACTGTACTCAGATTTTGAGAACTCTTAGCAGTCAGAGGATTAAACAAAAATTCAAAATTTTATCATTCAGCTGTCTTAGTTTTACAATAAATTATTTATTCTAGTTTCCATGGTAACAAAAAAAATATTAAAATGTATACAGTAAGTTCAAAAAGATACATTGTTATAGATATCATGTTTCACGTAACGCTTGATAAAAGTGTTAAATATAACCTCAGATGAAAGAATTGAAAGATTTGCACAAGCGTCACGACTTAGAGCTGCGGAAAACTATTGTGAAATTCTATTGCCAGTTGAAATAGCTCGTAAAGACCTCAAATAAAACAGTCCTTCAAAAGTGAAGAATTTTGTTAAGTTACTTTCATACAAACTAGACAATTTAAAAGATTGTCTACGCGACGAAACTTCAAAAACAACCCATTTCAGTTTCTTCGGTGACCGAACTGTCGAGAGAAAAGAAACTTTCCATTAAATATGAGTTTTTAGTCGATAAAGTTTGGCAACAGAAAATAACCGGAACGATTCGGTCTGAAACGAAAAAAAGGGAATAAAATTCTTTTAAGCTATCCAAACTTTAAACAGGATTGTCACGTCAGTGACAACTGAGCCCTACTACCATGGATAAATACAGAAAAAAAATGAGATAAAAACTAGGAAGAAAACTCAGTGGCATTTATCCTGAGGCGCCCGAGGGTAAAATAGATTTTGTCTTCCAAACAAAATAAAGAATTCTGTAAACGTTTCTTGCTCTAGAAGGATGAGTAATGCCAACGCATGAAATCCGATCGAGGTAGAAATTTGAAAAGAACTGCTTTCCACTTCCGAGCTAATGCAACAACAAATATAAATTGTTATGGATTATTTTCTTCCTGGATAGTTGACTATTTTAACACTTCACTATCTACTTTCCTTTTCGGCGCCATCGGCGAAAGTGTGTGAATTTCGCCACATGGTGCCACACTGTGGTTCAACACAGTCTCATTGGTAATCAATGTCCATCTAAAGGAGCTCTAAATAACAAAAAAAAATGTAGCGGTTTTGAAAGGAAGGATTTTTTTTCTATCACAAAAAGTTTTTGGGATATATCGCTTAACATCCTTTGGCCCTGAAAACTGCAGGTCTAGGTTTTGGCACGAAACGCTAATGATGTGCTGGAATTTCGTCAGTTGCCAAAAACACATATTTTACAAAGCTTTATATGAAAATGTATTACATAGCATGCAATAGGGTTAAATGCTTTTTGTTTATTTTAGCCTTTTTCATGAATTAAGCTCTTGTTTATAAGCTCTATTTTTATATTTGAACAGGGAAAATAATATCATTAAATTTAAACCACAGCATTGTTTCCCCCATATTTATTCAAAATTAAATCAATATATTTGAACAGGGAAGAAAGAAATTTAAACCACAGCATTGTGTGTTTCCCCTATACTTATTCACAATTAAACCAATATATTTGAACAGGGAAAAAAAGATAAATTTAAACCACAGCATTGTTTCCCCCATACTTATTTACAATTAATCAATATATTTGAACAGGGAAAAAATATAAATAAATTTAAACCACAGCCTTGTGTGTGTGTGTTTCCCCCATACTTATTCACAATTAAATCAATATATTTGAACAGGGAAGAAAGATAAATAAATTTAAACAACAGCATTGTGTGTTTCCCTCTGACTTATCTACAATTAAATCAATATATTTTAATAGGGAAGAAAGGTAAATAAATTTAAACAACAGCATTGCGTGTTTCCCCCATACTTATTCACAATTAAATCAATATATTTGAACAGGGAAGAAAGATAAATAAATTTAAACAACAGCATTGTGTGTTTCCC
>BGPR01001525.1:170460-189594 GCA_013235015.1 Araneus ventricosus
TAAGAATATTATTTTGAAGACTAACCTCGTGCTCATAAACATTAATCTCAACTAAACGAAATAATTTATAAGAATATTATTTTAAAGACTAACCCCGTCCTCCTAAACATTAATCCCAACTGAACGAAATCATTTATAAGAATATTATTTTGAAGACTAACCTCGTGCTCATAACCATTAATCCCAACTGAACGAAATCATTTATAAGAATATTATTTTACATGAAAGCTACCATGTTACCTTTACGACATGAGAAACATTTGTGTTCAATCATGGCAATTTCTGTACCTTTATTCCCTCCATATCCAGGGCCCTCTAATGCAAATCCGAGCCCAGAATCCCCCGGTGAACATCAGGAAGTTTGATGGTGGTTTAAGCAAGGTTAATAGTCGATTTAGTCCGGCAAATTAAATCTGAGAGTAGAGGAGTTGTTTATGCTAATGAAGCGCGTACGATTGATAAATTGTGAGGCCGTTCTGTTGATTAGCCTCCGCGCTTCGCTTTGTATGGAACTAGAGATTGTCGCAGGCATTACAAACCCGATCGAACTACCCTTCTGGTTGGTCACCCTGTGTAGGCCCAGAGTTGATAGCTTCATTACCATTCGAAGCGAGATCTGATTGAGGTTATTCTGCTGATTCTTAACCGAAAGTTACTTTAATTAACTCGGAAAAGGAATCCATAAGCAAAGGTATCAGTGTTTCGGAACTTCAAGGGGTTTATTTATTCCGACTCGTATTGAGGATAATTATTTGTTTTTATCTGCTGCTGGGAGAATGAAGCGGCAGGGATTGGATTGGGTGGAGATGCAGTTTTCTATCGATAGAAATTCCAATGAACATATTTTCCATTGTAATTAAAAGCGTGGGTTCCCTTTGGAAATTGAAATTCGAGAATCAGGGAGTAGTTAGACAGTAGTTTTAATCTTGCCTCATAACTGTTTGTAAAGATCTCGGGTTTTATTTCAAATTGTAAATATAGCCGCATTTTAATAGCTTTTCTTTGAACTGATATAAGTACGAGTATGCTTTATTATTACAAAACCGGCGAATAAAATATTCATTCAATTTAAATTGCAAAAGATGTAAAGTAAAAAACGCTTGATACGAGGATGGATCCAAAAAAAGATAGCAATGGCAATAAAAATTATTTATTAAAAATAGACAGAAAATACACATAGGCATGCTTGCTGATCACTTATCCACATATTCACCAAATCTATTAGGACATTTATCTGAACACAGAACCAACTTGTTTAAGCCGGCGTGGTAGACATCACTTTCGCAGTTCTCGGCAGTTGTTTTCACATCAATATTTGAAGAGAACCTTGTTCCAGATAAGTGTTTGGAACCCAGATTGGGTTTCCGAATCTGGACTATGTGTTGGGTGGCTCTAGATTTCCTACTTGAATTTTTGCAGCAATTCTTGAGTTTTGCTAGCAGTATGGATATTGTCATGCAGGAGGATGAAACCATCACTCAACATGACAGGGCATTTGCGTCAGATGGCTTCACGATGGCCCAGTCACTATTTTCTTTTTCCGAAATTGAAGGAACACTTATCTGGAACAAGGTCCTCTTCAGACAGTGATGTGAAAACAGCTGCCGAGAACTGGCTCAATGGGCAGGGACGTGATTTCTGCTATGACGGGTTAAACAAGTTGGTCCTGCGTTCAGATAAATGCCAAAATAGATTTGGTAATTATGTGGAAAAGTGATCGGCAAGGTTGCCTGTTTAACTCCATTTTGTATTTTCTGTTTAATGTTAATAAATAATTTTTTATTACACTTATAGCCGTTTTTTTGGAGCCATCCTAGTATTACAACCAAACAAAAAAGAGAAATGACTCATTGTGTTTATTAAAAACTCATTAAACACATATTATCCTATATATTTTGATTAACTGTTCACGTAAAATAAAATGGAATATTTTAGCTCTTTAAAGAAATTGGAGGTAGTAAATCAATTTTTTGAAAAATTATTGCGCTGGACTTCTTCATTTCTCATGTTATAACCGATTATATTGCAACCTTTCGAATTTATTGAAACATAAATTTTGCGAATTAATACATTTCTACTTGCATGTACCAAATCATCTAATCTCACGAGTTCAGAATTCTCCTTCAAACATCAAAGTTGATAAAATCCAGTATATACGAACTCTGCACACCTAAGATTCATTTGGTAATTTAATAATAAGCTGTTGGTAAGAAGTACTATTTAACAGAAATGGTATTAACTACTGATTTGTTCGTTGGTGGCTTTGATATAGGACAATAACATATATGAGCCAAATATTCAGTGTACCTGTTACATTAATACGCCGAAATATATAGATTTAGAATCAAATCTTGAACTAAAGAAAAGGCTACAAAATTTTAAATAAAGCTGAAAATTAATCCTTTTATTCATTTTGAATTGCTTGAAATATAATTAAAAATGACCTGTAATACATAATTTACCAGTTACTTTTTTAATTTGTAATACTAATCAAACAATTGCAAATTCTATGAATTAATTTTAATAAAAAGTTGAAAATGAAATATAAATTTTAAGTAATTTTTTTGTCCATTTTTCACGGTCATACATAAAATAAATGTTTCTTACGTGCCTCAACTAAGGGTGAAAAAATTGCCCGTTGTTTAGGCAGGAACATGTTTGCTAGAAAGGATAATAAAACATAGTTTTGATAAAAATAGAGTTTTCTTGGAAAATTTCATTAAAAAAATCGAAACATTTTTTTCTGCCTTTTGTCAAATCTTAAATAGCATCTTTTGTGCAATGAGAATCACGAATATTTCACTTAAAGGATTGGGAGCCAGCCATTTTTCATTTCTGATAATCCCTATTCCATGACCACACCCAAGAGTGTTCAGAACGATACCTCGATGTGACACAGCCTCATTAGACGAAGATAAGCGAATGAAATGAGGTGCAAGAATAAGATGGTACGACCAGGCACAGATTATGGCTCTCAACAGAAGGGAATAAATTTGATTTCCTTTCTTTGCTTATTCTTTTTTTTCAAGTTTGCCCAGCATATGTATAGGAAAATACGGAATTGATGGTAACCCAGGTAGCACAACATGTTGTCCGATATTGTATAATATTGTTCTATATTATACAATATTGTTCTATATTATATAATATTGTTCGATATTATATAATATTATATGATATTGTACAATATTATATGATATTGTACAATATTATATGATATTGTACAATATTATACAATACTGCGAATATTGTTCAATATCGTTCAATATTGTAGAATATCTTTGTGCTACTAGGGCATTAAGTTTCATTTTTTTTTTTTTTTGGTTTTGAGATATATTTTGTGTATTTCGTTTCTGGGTGTTTAAGTATATTATGTCAATTGTTTTATTACTATATTAACTTAATTTAATTTTATATTTTAGAATATAAATTATGCTTTGAAATTTATATTGCAGTATTCAGGTTAATAATTTTTAACTTACCTCACCTTCAAAAGTTGAATATATCTTGTATTTAATACCATACACTAACAAAACAGTGTGTATTTAAAACTATACACTAACAAAAAAGAATGTATTTAAAACCATACCCTAACAAATCAGAATGTATTTAAAACCATATACTAACAAAACAGTATGTATTTAAAACCATACACTAACAGAACAGTATGTATTTAAAACCATACACTAACAAAACAGTATGTATTTAAAACCATATACTAACAAAACAGTATGTATTTAAAACCATACACTAACAGAACAGTATGTATTTAAAACCATACACTAACAGATTAGAACAATCATGTTAACAGTAATCAAATATTCTCACTCTTAATCCACTAGTATTTTTAAGATATGAAGTTGTTTTCCATAAAATAGCAATTGCAACAAAAGCTTACTTGTACTATTCTGTTTTTTTCTTTTAAACAAAAAAAGTTATTATAAGGAGTATGCAAATCATTTTCCATGAAAAGCGAGAGTAAAATTTTTAAAAAATTGTCCTGCTGATAAAAAATTAAAAGAATAGGAAATAAACTACAGTGGACTTCATTATAGCACGATCCCGTATAACGTGAATTCCTTTAAGACGAGGAAGAAATTGCGACCAGTTCTTATATGATACTATAAATATTATATAAAATTAATTTAATATATTTACATAATTCTTTATTTTTTTATTTAGTAAAACAAATTAATGCATGTACCTGTTTATATATCCTCTAGAGAACCAATGGTGAAATTTTCGATTAATTTTTACAAAAATCGAGATTAATATTCTTGATAAGAATATATAAAAATATATATGATTAACTTATTAACTAGGTGTTGCATAATATAATTATTAAATAATATAATAAATAAATAAATTAATATATAATTAATTGATGACAGCATGGGACAATTCAAAGCATTGGATAGAGAGATTTACTAGCTTTCTATGGAAAGCATTATATTTTTATTGTAAACAAAACTTAGATGTCCATTAAACTAGACTCGGAGTCTCAATAGGATATGAATAGCGAATGATGATAATTTAAGTGACGGTTTGCATAAATAATAATAATATATTAACAACTTTAAAGAGATAAGAGGAAAATATTTTATTCAGCGTTTAATTAAAGATAGTTTTATATCTATTTGTAGCAAGATAATTAACACTTACAGTCTGCTAGCAATGATAAAAAATTAAGATACATGTTTGAAATTGCATAAATTCGTCCGATATTGCATATAGCATCTCTTACAACGTGGGATGTATCCCTCACGCTATACGAGAGTCCATGTACATTAATTAAAGCTAGCGTTATTTTATTAAATTCATACTCATACTCGTAACCAAATTCCGAATTTATGCATTTCACAATAGACTTCACAATGTTTCCCATCAGCTAATTTAAATTTAAATCTATTTTCTCGCAAAATTTTATACATAGAATCATTCATAATAGATTTCATTACAGTTTTTAGATAAATATTTTGAAGAGTTGATTTTAATTTCTTTAAGGATTCAGAATTTTCTCTGTTGTTTAATTCAGAAAATTACTTTGAATGGTCCAATCAACGATATTAATAGATACAAAATTTGTCTTAGTTGATCGTGATCAAAAATGTACTGACTAGCGTTACCATTGGGGTAAAACAAAAGTCATTCTGTCCACCCAATCCAGCCGATAAGGCTTTTCTGAAATGACATTTCCTGAAACATTGTATAATCGAGGTATAATTTAAATGGATAGGAAATTTAAATCTTGAAATAAAAATGAAACTTTTTACATGGAAAACATGAAAACGTCATTCAAAAGAAATTTTTTAAGTGAGCCATCATCAATGAAATTATTTCACTTAAATTAATTTGAACCTAAAATTAAGAAACATACCTATTTATGCACCTGCCTCTTACATTTACAAGCACATGTCACAGGAATAACCCTTCATGGAAAAAGCTTTGACTAGGTCATTGAATTCGAAAAAGCTTTTAACACTTGAGGTCGACTGCCAAGTGGGCATTCCAGCTACTTGGTTCATGTTCTCCCGACTGTCACAAATACGTGCTGCTCTTGTGGCTTTTAGGTACTGACTGTCACATCGGCGTGTCCTCACTTTTAACTCTTTAATCCCTGGGCCACTTTTTTCTTCTAGCTCCTTTAAATCCTGGCTAATGCTGTAACCTTCCCTTAAGGCGCAAGGAAATGGGCTGTGGTGGGCAAGAATAATTCGAGCCCCTAACACGCTTATCTCCTAAGCGTTCTCAGAAACTCCCCTCCCCTCAAAAGACGTCAATCGCCTCAGACCGGCCTTCATCTTCGGTAAGGGAAAATATCTAGACCCTCCGGGACGGGCTCGCTCGGTATGAGAGGGTTAGAATTAAATAGATAAAGTGGGCCGGCTTTGAGCAGCTACGCTCGTTGGGGAATGCCGGACAGACGAAACCGCACATTTTCCGCGCAGCCGTCTTCAAAGGGTTAATAATTAATAATTTAAAAAAGAACATTAAATGCTTGCTTACCAAATACTGTCATAACCTGCTCTCTGGAATCCTGTCCTGCCAGGGATGTCACTAGACAGGTGTATTTCCCACTCAACTCTGTAGAAGGTTTCTGTATTTTTAACGCTCTGAATCTGGAATATGTGTCGGCCGTATTAACAGCGAAGTCCAAATCCAGGCGGTTTTTCAGAATGCCGGATGTGTGTCTGTTGTTAAGCTCAGGAATCCACTGGTAAACGGGCTCCAGATTGTCTTCGAAGAACCACTTCACCACAAGTCTTAAGTCGTTCTCATTATACACATATTCGCAGTCCAGGACTACGGAATCTTCAGTCCCATTCTGAATCCATCGTGGAACGGAGAGACGTCGGATTTCTACGGAATTTGAAACTGAAAGAAAAAAATGACCCTTTAGTTGTTATTGTATTTAGGTATTTTTTACATAATTGTGAATTAGACTTTTTATTGTGATTTGATTTTGTATCCGATTCCCGTAACAAGCAACGCATTTGCTACTACTGTTACACTGGACAATCTTAAAAGGATTGTGAAATTGAATAGATCTTTCCTTTCTTTTATAAAGGAAAGGAAATGGTTCCTCTTGGGAATTTTATTTCACAGCTTTGATCCGAAAACAGAACCGCTGTTGAGGAAATGGCCTTAAAATCGTTTTAGATACTCGCAGAACATTATATAAATTCGAGAGTACTAACTATCTGAATCATGCAACTTCAACGTACAGGAATTATTGTAACTACTATTTAGTATTGCTAATCTATTAAGATATTATAAAAGTTTAAGAAATGGCAGGGCATTTTACATAAATGTAAAATTTCAAAATTGGTTTCAGAGCTGAGGAAAATACATTCTTTTTAATCAAGAACGATTTGATCTTATTAAAAGCTCGTATTATCCCATATAGCTATTTTAGTTTGCAACAAGTTTGAAGCGGCAAGACCGCAATTTCACAACAAGACTGCAGCAAGTTAACCACCACGCGCCAAACTTGCCACAATTTTTTCGCGTCAAACCCATTGCAAACTATAGCAAAACAGAGAACACAGACAAACCTCTGATTCGAACCCCAGACGCCTAAGCCACTCAGCCAGCGGGACTCATATAGTAGTAGATAGATTGCGCTAATAAATCGTGCATCTACACGTTTTATTTTAAACTGTTTTCTTGATTTCATTATTTTTTAAAATTTTGAGTTGATAATATGATTTGAAGTCAAAGACAGAGCGATTTCCGCTACTAATTCCTATTTCTAGTAGAATAAATTATGAAATTAGGGTTCAAAAATAATTACTTTTATGGGATAAAATGTAAGTTATTACTTGACTGTTTCTTAGGTTTAATTCTGTTTATGAGCGTTAAAATTTCAACATTAAGAAAAAGGCGATATGTAGTTTTCTTTAAAGTGCGAGTTCTATATTTAGTAAAAAGATGGAGAATTTTTCATACTTTTCTCTATAAAAAGACCTAGTTAGTTTTTTTACAGATTATCATTGATTTATTGAATTAATGAAAAGAAGGACGATCTAGGAGATGCTATTAACAATTGGATTTTTTTAAAACAGAGACAAAGATCAAAACAAGATATATACAACTGTATCCAGGTCGTGGTGGGTAAGTGTGCTGTATCCACCTTGCGGGAAGCATGTTTTGCAATTGTGGTGTGAAGTTTGTCATAACAACTTCACAACAAACTTGTTTTGCAAGAGAGTTGGTTGATTATGCTTTGTTACTTTGCAAGAAGTTTCCTGAAAAGTTGCCGCATAAAGTTTGTCATGACAAGCTAATATCAAGAAAAGTCACACTTGCTGCAAGTGTGTATGCTATCTGGGATGGAAGTGATAGCAAGATCTATATGAAAGCATAATTGAACTAGATTTAGAACATAACTAAAGATTTCTTGTGGTAATTAATTCAGAAAATAGACATCAAATAAGCCAATTAAGATAATGGATTAAGCAGCAATTTTATTGCAGGGGCTTAATTTCTTGATTAAGTGATCTATTATTTTGATGATTCATTATTTTTTTCTTTAACAGGCATTAATAAAACTGGCAGAACAAAAGATCATTCATTATCATGAGCATACAAGACGGCTTTAAAAAATGCTACATAATTTATTATCACATTTTATATTGTTCTTGCTTTCCGTATTTTACAATGATTTAACTTAATCAGTCCACCTGAATTTTTTGTTGAAATTAACATTTCAATTTAATTCCTTTTTAGTTATCATTAATTATTGCATCGTTTTCCTAATTTTTTTCCAGCAAAATTTTTCTTTATGTTAGGAGGTTGAAAACTTTTTTCTCCTCAAAGGAAGATTGAATAAATTTATGAAACCCTCGTTAATTCAAAGCATCAGAATTGGGAGGAAAACGTATTTTACTCCACACAGTATTGCCAAGAAACACGAGAGGAATAAATAGTTAGTGTTTATGATGTTTCAAGTTTTCAGAAGCATTTAAAAGGAAAATTCACAGTGTTTTGATAAAAAGTTCCGTTCTGAAATAAATTTATATATATAAATTCATATACACAAAAAATTTAAACATTTATAGATAAATGTTTTATTCGGTGGCAATTGAAGTCATGTACATACTGCACATTCTCCATTTATCTGTGTTGTAGGTACATGAAAACGAAATAGAGATACATTTTCTTATATGTAAACAAAAATAAATCAAAAGAAGCATTTCCAATTGTTAATACTTGGATTTTTGCTCGATAAAAGAAATTACTTAAAAAGCAATAAATTCTCAAAAATATTATTAAAATGATTTTTTAAGATTTCTTATCTGCGATATTAAATCGCAGAATAATAAGTCAAAAAAGGCATTTAAAATTTGTCGCAATTCAGAAATAGAGATAAACATTTTAAATATCATAATAATTATTTTTTAGTATCGATAACATTATTGCATGAAACTTTTCTTAACGTTTTCTAAAGAATTATTTTTTTAAGTTTTACATTGAGAAAGATAAAAGAAGATATAATAGAATTACTTGACTTCGTAGGAAAATAAATTTATAGAAAATGCACGACATACATGTTTACCAACCTTTATCAAACAGAACTGTTTTATTGCCCAGACCAAAGTAAAAAACAAATAAATAAATAAAACTCTGAAGTATTATTTAAGTGTATTCAAGAGGACAAAAATACTTCTTTCCTTTTGAACTCTGCAGCACGAAAAGGATTTATTTTACTTCAAAGTAACTACTACAACATAAAAATGGCATTCTGGGTCACGTTCTATGGAAATTCTATTTGTGCAGGGATGTTTACTGTTATTTAAATGGTTTAAGGGTTACTGGCAAAGCTTTTAAAGGAATGCGAAACCTACACTTCCATATTACTTCATCGTGGACATAATACCCACTATAGATATTTTCGATGAATAAAAGATCAAACACAGCAAAACTTATTTTACTCTTATTCGAGATTTTTTCGGATATTTTGATTTTGTATGTTTCAAAATGTAAGATAAATGCGTGAAAAGAATATTTGTTCAGTTTTTCATTTTTGGATAGACCTTTTTTCACTGCAGTTTTAGATTAATTTTATTGTCATCCTTAAAAATAAATTGTAACTGATTTAAAAATATTTTAAAGAATAAGAGGTCAATTGTATTTGTACCTTATTTAAGTAGCTTAATAGTTCTTAATACAGTAATAAGTTTCTTATAAGAAGATGTTACTGCTCATAAAGTAAAAATGTCTCTTACCTAGTATTGTAACTACACAACGCACAGCTCAAATACCAAGCAAATAATTAAAATCATATTAACCTTTAGATTACAGGACAGACATTAGACACAGATTATTAGACAGGTAGACAAACTCCGGTCATAAAATATGCATGAAAGAAAGTTAATTTAAAAATTATTAATGAATTAAATAGAAGATTGATACCATTATTAAAGAGTTAAATTAAAGAAAGCGTTTGTCTTATTATTTCACTGATTAGAGGGTGACTTGCTTTGCATGTCCTCATTTTTAAGAAATCTTGTCACGAATCTGGTTATACAGTATAAAAGAATTCATTTACAGGGTACATAAAGCATAACGTGTAACGTATCAATGTTAAAGTCTTCACGTCTGAAATGTTAAAGAAATATTAATGCTTTTGCGATGCGCCATCTGTGCCAGTTTACACGCAAAGAATAAAATAATTAAATTAAAATATCTTTTCACTTATCTCCTGTAAGAAAATTTTAGATTTCTATACTGTTCCATATATAAAATACAAGACTCATAAAAGCTACGAGATACTCATCACATATTCATATTGAAAGCCTCAAATGTTCCATTTCCACCACATCTGAAGCGTATTTATGTTTAATGATGCATTAATCATGCATCTAAAACGTAAACAACAAACGTTTAACAATAACTGGATTGATATCATCAATTTCAATTGGGTACAGCTCATTTTTGCTTTGAGTTTAAGAATAATAATTAAAACAAAAATCCGGTTTATCTTTAATTTTCTCTGCGTATGGTATATTTGCTTTTTGAATGGTTAAAAACAGATCAGAAAATCATAGGGAACTCATTAATAATTTATTTTATGCTACTGTATTTAAATTCAAAAGGAAATAAAGGAATAACATATTCAGGATTCCTTAACAAAGAAAATTATTACGCCAACTAGAGCATAAGTAAGTCGTTTTCTCTGCAGTCACTATAGCAACTGATGATTAGATGTGATAGCTAACCACCTTGAACATAACACAGTGCTTGAGATCAGTATGTTAAAGTATGCGAGAAATATCATGTGACCTAATGTCAATGTTCATGTCAAATCTATAAAATATTAATAGATTAAATATAAATGTTTACAGCACTCCTTTTCCTTTCAGAAAGTCTTCAACAGGCATCTGTTGGGCTTTTAGCCACAGTATGGCTACGTTTCATCATAATCTTTGCTCTCGTTGTTTTGAAACTTAACTCGGCCTCATTTCTATACTATCCTCTCACTATCTTTTCTCCGAGCTTTATACCAACTTCGCGATGAGCGACTTAACCCTGTCATACCCAGCGAGGCAGTCCCGGCGGTTTAGAAATTTCTCCTTAAAAGCGACGAAGGCCGGTCTGAGGTGGTTGGTGTCTTCTGAAGGGGGATGAGGTTCTGACATCTCTTAGGAGATAAGCGCGGTAGGGGGTCCAATTATCCTTGCCAACCACAGCCCATTTCCGTGCGCCGTAAGGGGAGGTTACATCAGGCAGTGGGGTAGTGGAGTAAATGAAAACCCAGGTTGGGAGAGTCCAATTCATGTCGTATACTCCCCAAAAGGCCCGGTTTTAAAGGGGGTAATTCGGCTAGAAGAAAAAAGTCGCTTCGGGATTAAAGAGATCAGAGACTCTTTTCTGCAGTTACAATTAATATAAAACCAACTGATAGGATGAATGGCAATCGACTATTCAATTTTGTTCCGTGTGATTTCGAATCGTTTCAGAATCCTTACTGATAATCATTTTCTGCTGTTTTATTGCGCATTATATTAACTGCTATATAGAACACTGTTTTTATTTTTCATTAGAAAACAATCATTTTGATTAGGCTGAGGTCGGAGGATTGCCTGTATCCTAACTGCATCTAAATCTTCACAAAAAAGCTTCTAAAATGCATTCTATGCTTAGGATAATTTTTCAGAGGAAGTTAATGACAAAGAATCGCTCATGGAAATAGAATGGTAATAGAAACTAATGAAATAGAAAAATGGCAATAGAAACTAATTCAGAAATGGAAATAATGTCATTCTCTGTGAAAATTCAATCTCAATTTACTATTTTGTTTGTAAACATGAACCTTAAATCCGAGTAGAGGTAAAGAGACAGGTAAAATACCGAGAGAGGTAAAAAACCTTTCCAGTTGTAAAGACGTTACTTTTATATATTAAAACTAATTTTTTAAAGATCGTATCTATGAAGATTATTATATGTATAGCTTTCAAACACATTTGATATTCTCTTTGCAAGTGTAGCTCATTTAATTTTAACCTTCGAATGACCAGGTGGAAATTTGAAACATGAAAGGTCATCTGGGGTCATTCAGTAACCCCATTGTTAAAAAACATGTATTCATATACCATATCAAATAAAACCCAAAACTCATTCAAAAACTCATAAAATCATTTACTAATATATATAAGAATTGCAGCCATAGAACAATAAAAAATGCAATATATTTGCAAGAAATTATAATAATTATAATTCAAAAATAAAATGATGATTATTCTGTATTAGGATTAAGAATTCGAATACAAAATGTTCAGTTGAACTTAATTAATAATTTTGATTATTGCACTCATGACATAATGCTGAAATCATATCGACAGGTGTTTTGCAAACAAACCGATTTAACTTTTTTCTCCTTCTTATTTTCTTTATTATTATTATCATTTTAATGTTATTTGGTTATTATACAAGAACTTGTGTATTGGACACTATAGGAAAATTTGAAACTATGATAAGAAATTGTGTATAGGTTGATTTAGCCTTTTTCTTGTGATGCAGTGTGTTGCATGTTTAGGTTTTAATTTGTGGTTTCCTGTATATATAATTTTTTAAGCTTTGTTTTTTTCTTCTCGTTATTTTCCGTATGATTTTATTTTAATTTATGTTATTTGGTAATTAATCAAGATTTTGTGTTTAGGAAAGTTTGAAAGTGCGTTTCGGAATTTCAAATTATGATAAATTGTGTTGGTTATTTTAACCTTTTTCCCAAAGAAGCAGTGTACTTTGTAAAGAAATTTTGTGCTCGAATTTGCTGGCGTTCTTCGGAACTGTCAGTGACCCGATATTTGTATGTCTGTAAGGACAGGTCAAATTACTAGTTATCTAACTACCGCATTTCTTGGCAGTTCTTTTGTCTAGTGTTCTAGGACACTTAAAGCACCAACTACACTTGGCAGAAGGCAATGTAATTCTTTATGCATTTATTTTTTATGGGGGGCACTATAACTTTAGAATTCTTAATAAAATAGTGTAAAACTCAACTATAAAAATACTGAAAGCACTACAATTTTTTTTAATTAATTATTTGACAGAAACTAGCGTTCAGTTAATTTTATTATCACACTTGTTCATTCGAATGTTAAAGTAAGATTTCTTTCACTCTTTATAAGGTAGAAAATGTTCTATTAGTGGTATAATAAAATAAGTTGGTATTGATATTAATTTAAGAAAACAAATTCATTCAGCTTATAGTATGACATTATTTTTTGTTAATTAATTTAATTAGTTAATAATCAATTACCAAGTCAAGACACTTCGTTGTGGGTTGAGATAAGAAATTGGAACATTCAGGTTTTTGTTTCATCGAAAGATTTGACAAGAACTTACACCAAGCTTAAAAAATGCATTTCAAAATCGATAAATTTGGTGGGAAGTATATTCCTACTGCCTTAAAAAGGGTTGAGCTTTAAATTTACACACAATATATCTATTTAGAACTTTATAGGATAATATCTTATATTATTATTATTATTATTATTTCAACCTATTTCTGTTGATATAATTAATGATAACAGAGTAATAAGCCCAATGAATAACTATCCTACTAGAGGCAGTAGAAATTGTAATTTCTTTAACACTCTGACTCCTTATCCGGCCGTAATCGGCCATGCAAGTTCTATACTAGTGGGGCGGATTTCAGCCGTTTGCTTTTCCGAAAGGGGGAGAAGGCAGTTGGGCGAGTGGTCATTAAGGGGACCCTTAGGGGAGAGATGAGAGATGAAAGGCCTGCCATTCATATCTTCTACCACCGGTAGTGAGGAGAAAAGGGGGAACGGGGCGGACGAATCCATTCCACAGATCAATTAGTAAGCAAACCTCCGTATACAACTGTGCTCATATTTTGAGAAATCTTAGCAGTCAGAGGATTAAACGAAAATTCAAAATGTTATCATTCAGCTGACTTAGTTTCCATGAAAACAAATATATATATATTAAAATGTGTACAGTAAGTTCAAAGGGATACATTTTTATAGATATAATATTTTACTCAACGCTAGATAAAAGTGGTAAATATAACCTCAGATGAAAGAATTGAAAGATTTGCACCAGCGTCACGACTTAGAGCTGAGGAAAACTATTGTGAAATTCTATTGCCAGTTGAAATCGGTCGTAAAGACCTCAAATAAAACAGTCCTTCAAAAGTGAAGAATTTTGTTAAGTTACTTTCATACAAACTAGACAATTTAAAAGATTGTCTACGCGACGAAACTTCAAAAACAACCCATTTGAGTTTCTTCGGTGACCGAACTGTCGAGAGAAAAGAAACTTTCCATTAAATATGAGTTTTTAGTCGATAAAGTTTGGCAACAGAAAATAACCGGAACGATTCGGTCTGAAACGAAAAAAAGGGAATAAAATTCTTTTAAGCTATCCAAACTTTAAACAGGATTGTCACGTCAGTGACAACTGAGCCCTACTACCATGGATAAATACAGAAAAAAAATGAGATAAAAACTGGGGAGAAAACTCAGTGGCATTTATCCTAAGGCGCCCGAGGGTAAAATAGATTTTGTCTTCCAAACAAAATAAAGAATTCTGTAAACGTTTCTTGCTCTAGAAGGATGAGTAATGCCAACGCATGAAATCCGATCGAGGTAGAAATTTGAAAAGAACTGCTTTCCACTTCCGAGCTAATGCAACAACAAATATAAATTGTTATGGATTATTTTCTTCCTGGATAGTTGACTATTTTAACACTTCACTATCTACTTTCCTTTTCGGCGCCATCGGCGAAAGTGTGTGAATTTCGCCACATGGTGCCACACTGTGGTTCAACACAGTCTCATTGGTAATCAATGTCCATCTAAAGGAGCTCTAAATAAAAAAAAATGTACCGGTTTTGAAAGGAAGGATTTTTTTCCCTATCACAAAAAGTTTTGTAGAAATATCGCTTAACATCCATTGGCCCTGAAAACTGCACGTCTAAGTTTTGGCACGAAACGATAATGATGTGCTGGAATTCGTATTATCGTCAGTTGCCAAAAACACACATTTTACAAAGCTTTATATGAAAATGTATTACATAGCATGCAATAAGGTTAAATGCTTTTTGTTAATATTACCCTTTTTTTCATGAATTAAGCTCTTGTTTATAAGCTCTATTTTTATATTTGAACAGGGAAAGAAAGATAAATAAATTTAAAACACAGCGTTGTTTCCCCCATACACTTATTCACAATTAAATCATTATATTTGAACAGAGAAAAAAGATAAATAAATTTAAACCACAGCATTGTGTTTCCCCCATACTTATTCACAATTAAATCAATATATTTGAACAGGGAAAAAAGATAAATAAATTTAAACCACAGCATTATTTCCTCCCATACTTATTCACAATTAAAATATCGTATATTGTTTAAGTAAGGTTTTAAAAAGCCTTGGTTATAAGATGTATTTTTTGCATTTATAAATTTTTATTCATTATATATTGCTTTAGCAAGTGAAGGAAATTAATAAATTACAAAATAAATCTAGAAGCATTTTGTTTAATTAATCGTCATCTCATGTTCTGAGATAAGATTAAACTAAATTAATTTAATGGTATAAAGAATCGATATTATTCTGAATTTTGGACGGTTTGTCTATTTAATTGTTAAATCTTTTTTTCAGAGCAAGAATGAAAAGCTAAAAACAAAGTTAAGCATTCACTACTTACAAATATATCAATTTATCTCAGCAAATAATTTAATATATGACGTAGAACCAATAATTTCTTTTATCAAACAGAAAAAAATAATGTCTGTGAAATACAAGCCAAGCCGGGAGTTTAGACTAACTACACAAGCTCATTTCCCTCTTGAAATTGAATATTCTATTGTATAACAATTTATATTTATACTGAATAATAATGCCAGATGGTTGGATAGGGCATGTAACAAAAGGAATAGCGAGGATTTTAAAAGATTTCTTGAATAATAAAGAGATATTAAATTTTTGTAGATGTATAAAAATAAAGACATGTTTGCTTAGATTGTTATACATAATACCATAGTATTTTCTGAACGTAAATAATGTCGAATTCTTTTGTCTAATATTATAATCTACGCCTGCCCGAAGACATGTGTAGCGTCAGCGCTATTTTATCAAATACGCATGATTTTTAAAATTATGGCATGAACTTAAAAAATAACACCCTTATACCCGCACAATAAAGACTTTGTCCCACCAATCTTACGAAACATTTGTACGCATATAAGAGTTAAAGACAAATATTAATATTGATTAATTATGAATTTAGCGGTTTAATATGGAATGATTTCATGTCAATTAATTCCTTATTGTTTTAAAATTGATTGAGTAATTTGAAAATGATCTTAAAGTTATCTTTTGCTTCAGATAAATATTATTAAGAATTCAATTAATAATACCCACTGTATATACTTAATGTGATTAAAAACCTGTTTACCTAGAAAATAATTACTCCCAGCAGCTAGTGTCATACCTTCATTCATGTTCCTTTTCAGCGGTTAACCCTTCAGCACACTCAACCCATTTTTGGAACATTAGCACAGGCGCGGGGTCATTTTGACCCCAAATTGTTAGTCAATTACTCCCTAGTTTATTGGCTATTTGTATAAGAATAAAATATGGTGAAGTATAAGAATATTTTTTCATACAAATAACTTGTATTTAAGACACAAATACGATATTTAATAAGAAAAAGGAGAGTTGAACTTGTCTCCTTTTTCCCATATCTTTTCCGTATTTTCTTCGCTGCGCACGTTCGTACGCTGCCTTAGCCATAGCATTAAATTGATCCGAAATACTAACACACGCACTGATCAATTGGACCCCAACTCCCCAGTAAAAGGGAAGAAATCCCGTTCAATAGGTTTCTGCTGTTATTATCTTTTTCTTCTAGCTCCCTCATGAAGGCACATGAAGTAACAGGGTCAAATTTTTAGAAATTCCTAGAAATTTCAGAACAAAAGAGAAAAGATGGGGACATAAAGACCTCGTGTGTGTGCTGACGGGTTAAATTGCAAAGACTTCTTAAGAATTTATGAACAAAATGCAAGTGTTATGTTTCATTTTCATTTCCATTTGAATAATTTGTTTAAAATTAACAAATATTATGTAATTATTCAACTTATAGTTTAATTTCCAAATTCCATCCCATCATTCCAATCCCTACGCCAGACAAACATAAGGACTTTTGGCCCACGTTAGAAGATTTAAATCGTATCAGACCAGTGAATACTTGGTGTCATCAGTTATCGCATCCACAAGTGTCTGATCACGAAACTTAGAATCTTCCGAAATAACATGGTGTAATTAGAAAAAATTGGCAAGATAATCATAATACACTTATAATTTAACGTTTTCATAGATCTCTGACATGCATCTTCACCAACTACAACAGATTCTACCAATGGCGTGAAAAGTCTTGTGAATTCTTGAGCGGATAACACTGTACAACAAATTTGAACTTTTTTTCTGTCCTTTATATGAAACTATGTGATTCTGTGTAAACAAAAGGTGCATGATTTATATATCAAAAACAAAATGGTCCATCAGGTACCGTTTTTGTAGGAGACATAATTCTTATATTTATACAAATTGGTTACAGAATAATGTAACAGAGGCTTGATTATAGAAAACACAAACACTAAAATGATTTTTTTGGCCGTTTCCTCTTGTAGGCATCTGATTTTGTGTCCCTGATAACAGACCAGAAATATTTAGCTAGCATACTTCGATTCCATCGTCCACTGAAACGCTTTTCAAACATAGAGATGTCCCTGTGAAATCTTTCCCCATGCTCATCACTAATTGCGCCAAGATTTTGAGGAAAGAAGTTCAGCCTATAACACGAAAGCATTTCACCATGTCACCAACAAGATCTTCATAGTTTTCAGCTTTCGTATTTCCAAGGAAATGTGTGCACACTGATTTGAATGCCAGCCAGGCTGCTTTTTCTGCTCTTCTGACAGTTTTTTCAAACTCTTCATCACGAAAGACTGCTTTAATTTGTGGGGCAATAAACATCCCTTCAAACAAACCTTTGCATCACTTAAATGTTTGAATTTGTTCCTGAGATGCAAGAAAGCCAATACTTCTCTGTCCAGAGCTTTAACAAATATTTCCATCAAACCAAGTTTAATGTGCAATGGTGGAAGAAAGACATATTGCGAATTGACAAGTGGTTCATGTGATATGTTTTTGGTGCCAGGAATAAGTTTTTTTTCTTTGAGGCCATTTTTTACGGATTTGACTTTTTGTGGATTTTTGGAGCTAAAATGTGGATTTTTGGAAAAATGGTGCGTGATAAACAAAAAAATAATTACAGATTCGTTCTTTTCAGCCAAAAATATACAAGAAACACATATTTTCATCTAAAGGACATTTTTCATCTTGTACAGTGTAATTTGACGCTTAACATTCGATTGAGCTACAAGAAGAACCTAGAAAGATATTAATTCTACCGTTTATTCTCAATCGAATTCAAAATTGGTAAGAATGCATACCGCAGCCGTTCACTGTATGTGTATTTTCGAACCGAACCCGAGTGCTAGTTTTTGTCTATAGATTTCAAACAAATTTTTCAGTGAGAAAAGATGTATGCATTGTTTCTTCAAGTCAAAAATATTATTACATCTAACTATCAGTAGCTTTAATTGAACATATTTAATGAAAGTTCATTTTTAATTTCTGCAGTTGGACTAATTCTGATGAAACAGTGGTGTATCTTTAAATTCAAGATATTCCTATTAATATTTTCCACATATTTCGATTTAATTTTCAGTGTATTCAATATTTAAGTACATATGTTTTTGAGTTTTAAATTTGTTTCTCAACAAAACTAATCTATACGATAATATTAGCAAAATTAAACTAAGTCACACCTGTTTGTAATGTAACCCTCTGCGGGATTTTTTTAAGGTTGCCTCTGAACCCATCGCTGATGAAATTCTTGTGCGTTGAACTTTGCAGAGACATAAGAATATAAACCCGTGATTACGTTTATGAAAAATATTAGTTTGATTGGTTTAGTACAAGATTTTTATTCAGACAATATTTGAAAAGCATCATCAAAGGGACGTATAATTTATTATGTCTCATATTTTTCACTGTTATTTGTAACTATATATCGTTAGAAATTTATTA
>BGPR01001525.1:189604-222847 GCA_013235015.1 Araneus ventricosus
TTATTTGTAACTATATATCGTTAGAAATTTATTATGTCTCATATTTTTCACTTTTATTTGTAACTATATATCGTTAGAAATTTATTAGGTGACTTTCTGTATTAAATTTACTTTGGATACTCGTTAAAAATAAATTTTATTCCCCAAGCTTTGCACAACTTTTCACTGTAAAATCAGTTAAAGAGAATGCATCCTCTAATAAAATGGAAGTGTTACATAAATCACTTATGAAGAGTGCTTTTCCTCAAAAAAAGCCATTCCTTTTTTCAGCGTAATCCTCTACACTGTCCGGAGAATTTCTGACTTAAGTGTCCCTGGCATTTCACTGGCAGGGCGTCACGTAATTACTACCACAGATCTCTTTGCCATTAAAAGTATGGCGGGAGCTATGCATCGTGCAGAGGTTATCGTGAGCAATTATGGGATTACTCCCGCTGAAGTTACACGCTTTCCCAAACATATATATGTATGAGAAATTCCACTGAGAGAAGGAATGTGAAAAGTATTTTCTACGTCTTCGGGTTATTCCCTTAAGATGGAAAAGTTCCTCCTCGGAGATTGCTTAAGGAGACCAAATTGGATTTTAGATGGGGCAGGAGGAACAAAAATAATCCCTCTGCTATCTCATGTTCAAACATAGGCTTGTTAATTAACCCACACACACCCATGAAAACGTGATTCTGAGGCATTTACTAATTAGTGAGTATTATTATTTTCTAATTCTGTATTGAGACTCTTTATGTTTTTGTGAATGCTTGGAATGGCGTGGGGGAGTAATTTGCAAATCTCATATTAATGCCTTGCAACAGACTTTAAGCTGCTCATTAGGGTGAGAATTATCTGTAATGTTCAATGAGATTGTAATCTAATTAATTTTGCATTGGTAGAAATATTTTTATTTCTTCTGAAGATAATAATGACGTATTAAATTAAGATTCTGGTGATACAATGTTTCTATCTCCATGATCAATTTAATTCACTTCAGAAAACTCTTTCCTTAGTTTGATCAAAATTTAGCTTAAACAGAAACAATAGTTTATAAAACGGGCTCTTAAATATTTAATACGACCTATATTTTTATATGTGAGAAACGTTTCATTTTTAATCTTATAAAATATTTCGAAACAATTTTTATTCTACGACGTAATCCAAATATATTAAATATTGGCACCATTTTATAAAATTCGATAATATTTTATTGTATCTAGTACATTAGTGTTAACATCAAATTTTGCCCATAACTACGAGACAATTAAGTATGTATACAAAAGCTTGTTACATACTGAATTCACAGAAAAATTGATATTTTTGTTAGTCAAATTTCAAAAGAATTTTACGGAAACGTTCTAACATATCCATCTAGAATTTTATATTTTCAAAATAGAAGACAAGACTAATAAAATTTCTTTGATTCAGAATATCAGTGTATTCCTCCGACCTCTTAAAGAAATTCTATGTAAAAGTAGCTGCACCTTTTCCTAAATATGATTTTAACGAACGATCCTCAGACAAATAATAGAATGTTGATAACGGTAGATAAAATAGAATTTTCTTCCGACTTAATCTTTTTTCGCTAACTCACAGCTAAGTGGCAAACTTGGATGAAAAAATGTATTAATTAATATGAATATTGCATTTAATATTGTATTCGTGTCACAACAAAAAATATTGTTTCTTATGAAATTATAATTTTTAACATTTTCTCTTTGTGCATCTTATTAAAATGCTGAATATTTACGAAAAAATGTTAAGAGTAATGAAATTTCTCATCGTTTTAATGGCTCGTTAATCCTTGTTTTTTTGTTGAACCACTAGTAAATTCGACACTGTGCTAACTTTAAACATTTGAAGAGCATTTATTTACACAGAAAATTATGTTGAAACAGCAGAATTGCAACATATTTGAAGAGAGATAATTTTAGTATGGGAAACTATACATCAGGTTATTATAAATGATTCAATCGTTTGAAGATATTACTTTTTATATAAATACATGCATCTTCAATATAGTGAGGATTCTTTAACGGTCAGTAATAGATTAATTAATTATCATGATATAAGAGGCTAAATAGAGCTAACTATCACTAAGAAAGAGATTATAGAAGAAGAATTACTGCAAGAAATAAAGACAAGGTTTTTTTTTGCTAAGCAGCCTTTGTGAAACAGCAAATGCATCACCCGACTGGGGAGATGAATAGGAAATCGATAGATTGTCGCGGCAAATTTGCAAAAGTAGGAGAAGAAACTCCGTAGATGTGTCTTGAAGAGAAGAAAGTCTGTATTTCAAGCACACTTTAAATAATAACTTCCATTACTAAAATTAAAGAGTACCTGGAGTGTGGCGGGACGTATATTTGTTTTATCGCGATTTTCAGTTCTTTCCTATTCTTGCCAGCACTTAAATGAAAATGTGAAGGAAGAAAATTTTTTTGTTAAGATGGAATTTCAAGCATTTTTTTCTTGGATTTAAAGGTTTTAAAAGATGTATTGATTTCTTAAGTAATATAAAAATTTAACTTCGGATTCAAAGAAGAGCATTTGGAAAGCTCATATTTAGTTACGCATTAACTCAGGATAACCAAGAAGAAGCTGTTTGTCATTGAAAAGAAAGCAAAATTTTGAAACAGATAAATATGATATTGAACAAAGCAGGTAATAATAGTACCGATCATCTTTTAAAGAGTATAAGATTCGGAAAATGCATCCCAGATAGCAATTTTAGTTTGCGGCAAGCTTGCAACAAATTTGACATGACAAGAGTGCAAGCTTGAAACAAGTTTGACATGACAAGAGTGCAAGTTTGCAAAAAGTTAACGCAAGCTTCGAAGTCACCATGGGACGAACTTGCAGCAAGAACTTCAAGTTTGACTCGTCACATTTGCTATGACAAGGTAAAATCAAGTCAAAATCAAACTTTCGTGCTATCTGGGATAACACTGTGAATTCTTGTAGAAAATGGCAAAGTGAAATTGGCTTGAAATTATACGTGTTAAGCATAGTGACAAAAAGAGACTCTTCTAGGACTAAAAATTCACGCACTTCTTTATAGTAAATAGAGAGAGAGAAAGAATCTAAGGTGCAAATTGAAATATGATTGAATACGTCACTGAAATAGTAGATTGAACGTTGAATTCTCAAGTAATACGAAAATTCGACTTTTGATTCAAAGAATTGCATGTGGTAAACTCATTCTGTACTACACCAGAATAACCAGGAATCATCTAGTTAATGTTGATTTTGAAGAAACAAAATTTTCGAAATAGATGATGGGGAAAAAGCATAACACTGAACATCTTTAAAATGAGTGAAAAAACAGGAAATATATGAAACTCTGTGAATTTTCGTTTACATCGAAATCATGAAACCCTTTGAAATTATTTCAATTCGTGAGTAACCGATTTTGAAAAAAAATTTAAAAAATGCTTTTCAGAAAATATAGAGACTGAATATATGCTGAGAATCACATGAATGTTTCATCATAATATATCCATAAAATAAGTCATGTGGATATATGTATAACTAACTACTAAAAATGTAATAGTCAGTTTCTCCCAATAACTTTTAAGTGTAAGGGCATACAAAAATGAATATAAGCCCTATTTAAAATATTGTTTAATATCACCTTCTATTTATCACTCTGAATAGCTCAGTCTAAAGTTCCATTTTAGACTGAAAATGATTGTATGAATATAAGCCCATATTAAAACATTCTTTAATATCACTTTTTTTTATCACATTGAATAGTTCAGACTAAAGTTCCATTTTAGACTGTAAATTAATGTATAATATAAGCCCATATTTAAAACATTATTTAATATCACTTTCTATTGATCACTTAGAATAGTTCAGTCTAAATTTTCATTTTAGACTGAAAATTAGTATATAATATAAGCCCATATTTAAAACATTCTTTAATATCACTTTCCATTTATCACTTTGAATAGTTCAGTCTAAATTTTCATTTTAGACTGAAAATTAGTATATAATATAAGCCCATATTTAAAACATTCTTTAATACCACTTTCTATTTATAACATTGAATAGTAAAGTCTAAAGTTCCATTTTAGACTGAAAATGAATGTATGAATATAAGCCCATGTTAAAAACATCCTTTAATATCACTTTCTATTTATAACATTGAATAGTTCAGTCTAAAGTTCCATTTTAGATTGAAAATGAATGCATGAATATAAGCCCATATTTAAAACACTCTTTAATATCACTTTATATTTATCACATTGAATACTTCAGTCTAAAGTTCCATTTTCAAGCCACGCAAGGCAATTTTAGAATGGACCAAAATAAAATTTTCGTATACTTTTGAACCGTCTCTAATGACCCAAGTGCCCTTCATACAACAAAATAATTATACTGAAAAATTGCTACGCAAAAATAACTTAAATGTAGTTTTCCGTTTAAACATGTCAACAAATCTTATAAGTTGAAAAATGTGGGTTATTACCCGTTTGTCTAGGCAATGCATCATAAAAACCTGTCTAAGCACATTAAATTCGCAATAAATAATCAAGCAATCTTTTATTTTCAACCATAAAGCTATCCTTGACTCCTTACCAATGGGAAAAGACTTCGCTCCCTGGGTGAGCTTTCAAATTAGGAAAAACCTACTCATTGGAGCTTGTTATTCCAGTTCCGTACAAGTGTACTTGTGAGTCCAACACGCGAAAAAGCAATTTAAGCGTATCCGTTAAGCACTCGATTTTAATAAGGCCACATGCAGATATGCCCCCTCAGAGTGCAGGGTATCGATAACTTGCTTTTTATTCCCTTACCAGCGAGTTCATAAACACCACTGAGAAGCCAACATGTAATATTTCTATTAAATAAATGAATGAATTTGGGTGCAGAATAGCAAGTAGCTCCCCTGACTTAAGTATACTTAGCATCTGGCTTCTGCTTTTGAGTCGACGTATTGACCACTTACCTTGTTATGCATTTATCGGTTATGCTAATGCTTTTCCGACGAACGCATTTTGATAGAAAGAAAAATGTTACTGCACGAAGAATTTTGAATTTCTTTTCTCTCAGCTTCAGATTTCGATCGAAGATTTCGGAGATGGGATTCCCTTGCTTCCAGCTAATGGAATTCGTGCCCCACTTGCTCTGTTTGAGAAGCCCTGTGATATATGCATGCAATTCTAACTTTTTAAAGGTAAAATATGACGAGTGTAAGGGAATAAATGGGGATAAGACATTTATCGGGTAGACGAAGCAACCAGAATGCTTTCTAGGTCCGACTTATAATGCATTTCCTTTTTGAAATATCCAATTCCTGGCTTAGAATATTTATGTAAGCCAATAATGCGTTTTCCTTTTTACTTATGTTTATCGAAGAGTGGTGGCATTCTAATGATAAGTAAAATTACATTATGACAATTGTTCTCCGGTTCCATTTGGATTTAAGTTCAAAAAGATCTTATGAATAAAAATGAGTTTAGTTGATGCCATCAGTCGTTCGGCTGAGTAATCTTCGCAAAAATAAAAAACAATAGACAATGAAATGACTTACACAGATATGTTTTACAGTAAAAATGTTTCAGCAAATTTTCTTGGTTTGTAAAAATATCGATGCTGATATTGCAAAAAAATTGTAAAGGTAACGGAGGGTTGTTTGTAAATTCTATTAATGTTATGAAAACTTGAAAGTTAAGGGACGCAGACTGAAAACCTATAATCACAGTAAATATTGAAAGTGAATGTGTTAAGCGAAAATACAATTAGTTATCACGGATAGCACTTATGAAAATTAGTTGCGTTGTATTTACTTTTTATCCTAGAAACAATGCTAAAATCCAAAATAATTAAAACCTGCGAATTAGTATTAAAGCTGAGATGAGTGCTTTACTTTGTTGATATATTTGAGAGTGGATCTGCTTTCAATTAGCACTTTACCATGGAGCATTCGTATTCGTCCAACAATGTTACCTAGAAATTTTGCACTGCCACTGGAATTTGATGTAAAATGAAATTACAGTAGAGTCTCCCTACAGCGAATTTCTCCCTATAACGAAATTTTTAATCGGAATGTTAAATAACATTCAAAATATTCTCCATATAACAAAGTGCTTGTCTTCCTATAAAGAATTTTTGCAGACCTTTATCTTTTCGATTTTTGTCATTTTTGAAGAAAGTTGCTAATTTCTGTGCAAACAAATCGCTCACACGTACCTGTTTCTGGAACCACTCGCATCGTTCATTCCAGCGATAACACATAACAATAGAATGCTATGTGAAGGGTAATGCAGTTGTGGGGACCTGGGTTTCTACAGAGGGAGCAACATTTCTACGGTCAAGATTCCAAGAATCGGGGTGGAGTGGGGATGAAAACAGCAAATAGATGTGGCAATACGCATTTTATGTTTATCCATACTAGGACATATTATTCTCTAAATTGGTGAATTGTCTTCACTTTTAAGCATTTTATTTATACAATAAAAATTAGTATAATTTTAACAAATTTATAATAAATATTACTTCATTTTTAAGTGAAAGTCATAATTAAATATTTTTGAACTTATCGCACATACTAAAAGGTTTGTTACATTTATTGAAATAACTGCAATAATCTCTAATCTCCGTATAACGAAATTTTCTCTATAGCGAATTTTTCAACCGGAAGCAAGCGATTTCGTTATAGGGAGATTCCACTGTATATGAAAAACCTCATTTATCATCATCAGTGGTTACATAGTTTATTTAAGTATGACTGCTTAATGCAATATATTTCTTTAGCTACTTAACTAATTTGAATATTCATTATACGCGCATCAAATTGTTGTATTTTTACAGTGGCAGGGTAAGCTTATAACATACTGTTTAATCTTTAGCCTGCTAAAATTACAATACGATCAAAACTAGTGCGGATTACATACATATCTCATGCATCCCACGGATACTTAGTTAAATCGAAACAACAAAATACGTTCAAAGCTGAATAATTCATTTAATTATACACTATAGAAAGATGAAGATTTAATCGGTTAAAGAAGTTTAATAAGGGAACAGCTTCACACATTTATAAAAATGTTAAATGTCTTAAACTAAAAGTATATCTCCCCTATATGCATAATATTCAGAACTGAACTTCTATTCCGGTATAAAAAAAGAACACTGTTTGTAAAACCTTATAAGATGAAACTAGAATCGTAAGAGTATATTTCTGATTACTTACAATGTTTGAAAATTTTTTAAATAACTACTTCTTTTAAAATAGAAATCAAAATGATATACTGTTACAAAGCTATAAAGTTGTTTCCCTCAGATGCTAATATTGGCGACAAATTCGACGATCTTGTCGGCGAAATTGGCGACAAAAGGAATTTTCTAGAAGGACCTCGAACTTTCTACCTATTTCTACTGGCTTCATGAACTTTCTGGAGATTACGTCACTTCCTACGTAATGAAGTCACTTCCTGATGAAAAAGTATAAAAGCAAGCTCTCAAGCCATGAAGAGTCAGTTGGACTTAGATCAGCAAGGCAAGCTGGTGAGCTGATAAGAAACCGTTGAGCGTTGGTTTGGGATTTATTGGTAATCTCTGTTGTGAATTTTTACGAGTGCTGTATTAATATTTGCGCTACGTTTCTTTTCTTAGTATATTTGTAAAATAAAGAGCTTTATTTTTTTATCCTGATTATTGGACTGCATTAACGTACACCCACAAGACAATTTTGTTACAGTTTCGTTAGGTTAAAGAAGTTCAATAAGAAAACTCCTTCACGCATGTTTTAGTTTAATGCATTTAACATTTTAAAGTATATCTCCCCTACATTCATCATATTCAGAACTGAAATTCTATTCCGGTATAAAAAAAACGCACTGTTTTTAAAACCTTATAAGATGAAACTAGAATCGTAAGAATATATTTCTCATTACTAACAATGTTTGGAAATCTTTAAAATAACTACTTCTTTTAAAATAGAAATCAAAATTATATACATTTATAGTTTGAACTACTTTGTTTTCCTTATTTTTACAAAGGGATCATTAATAATCAATGCCTTGGAATTTTATTTTCGTACGAAGACATTTGATTATGTTCCACGGTGAATGACTTTTACAGTATCGTTTTCAATGAATTAATAAAATAATAAATTCATAAAATTTTCTTTGTGATGTTTACTTGTTAACTTTAAAAAACATAACTCATTTTGAAAATTATAATTTAAATACACCCATTTTGCTGAAAATATTAATTTCATATGTTTCTTTTCTGCTATCAAATTTTCTAACTCCTACTTCATTCACTACAAGAGACAAATGGAATGTAATAAAACTGCTATCTAGATATCCATTGATATTTTAGAGCAAAGACATTCTTCTTCCTCTTAACTTATCAACTAGAATGAATGAATGCATTCATTCTTAAGTCTCTTTAAAACATGTTGTCCTTTATTTACTAAAAAACTTAAATATTTCCTGCAACTGTAATCTTTTTGAACTGTTAGTTCGTCTTTTCAAACGAGAAGACTAAAATCTTTGATAACTTGATAAAGCAGCTCATTTTATCTTGAACTTGCCGGTATAAAGCGCAATTCTCAAAGGAAGGTCCAATGCATTTGAATTGCTTTTAAGATTCTTGAATAAGATTTCAGAAAATAATTTCATTTTGTAAAACAAGGAGAGGCCTGATGTTCCCTGTATTCAAAGATGACAAGGTTTATACCCCGCTGACAGCTTAAATAGAATAGTATATATTATACAGTGGAATCTCCCTATAACGAAATCGCTTGGTTCCAGTTGAAAAATTCGCAATAGAGAAAATTTCTTTTTATGGAGATAATAGATTTTTGCAGTTATTTAAGTAAATGTTACAAACCTTTTAGCATGTGCGATAAGTTCAAACATATTTAATTATGGCTTTCAATTAAAAATGAAGCAATATTTATTATAAATTTGTTAAATTTGTACTAATTTCTAATGTATAAATAAAATGCTTAAAAGTGAAGACAATTCACCAATTTCGAGAATAATATGTACTAGTACGGATAAACATAAAAAGCGTATTGTCACATCCATTTGTTGTTTCCACCCTCACTCCACCCCGATTCTTGGCATCTTGACCCGTAGAAATGTTGCTCTCTCTGTAGAAACCCAGGTCCCCACAACTGCATTACCCTTCACATAGCATTCTATTGTTATGCTGGAAAGAACAATGCGAGTGGTTCCAGAAACAGGTAAGTGTGAGCGATTTGTTTGCACAGAAATTAGCAACTTTCCTCAAAAATGACAAAAATCGAAAAGATAAAGGTCTGAAAAAATTCGTTAGAGGGAGACAACCACTTCGTTATATGGAGAATATTTTGAATGTTATTTAACGTTCCGATTAAAAATTTCTTTATAGGGAGAAATTCGCTGTAGGGAGACTTCGTTGTAGGGAGACTCTACTGTATATTTAATGGCATAAAACGTGCTCTTGGAGATGTTCAGATTTTCTAAATACCTCAGGTGTTATGTTACACCCAAATGGTAGTCTCTACCCCAAATATTTCTTTTTTAACACCAGGGAATACTGGAAATATTTGACAAACGCTGAGTAAACTCTTGTTTCAGAAACAGATAGGCGAAATACACAAAATGTTGCCTCTGATCATTGTCCAATAACTGAATTCTAACACGTTAGAAACAAGCGTATACTTCCAATAGGCGAAATACTTTTAAAAATATCAAGAATTATATTTTATCTGGTTTCAGCCAGTATCTGTACTGCTGAAAAAATTACAAAGTCCACCATTCTATACAGTACCTGGCCATATTTGTCATATTCAAAAAAATATTTTCGACACGAAAACATTTTGAAAAAAGAAAGTTCCATCTTCTGCGACTAAAACTGACCAAATTATGAAGCTTTGAATATCACTACCTTAGAAGATCTTAGACCATTTCAATGGCTAGGGAGTCCTTATGCTCACCTGATACACGCTGAATGTGTCATCGATTCAAATATGAGATCCAATGCGCATCTTAAGACGTGGTGTCACAGCATAGCATAAGGCAACGTACAGTTAGATGTTAGATGGTATGCGCAGTTACGTTTATCACGTGACTGTGATATCTCTCCAATTGATTCGGTAAATAAATTCCGCGATAAAATTTTAAGAACCATGGGGATAAAAGTCGCTTAGCTCTGAATCAAAAAATACTATTGAAACATTCTCACATAACCATAATATCAAATTGTGTAACGTTATTGATAACTAGCATATTTATTTTCGGTAAAGATGGTGTTTACAAATGAAATGAAATGGTACAGATTTATATTGGTTTTCGCAGGTAATATACAGTGTGCCCGCTAAAGTCCGTTGTCACCTCAATAATTTAGGAACGGCAAGAGCTATAGACATAAAAGTGGGGTCTAGGTATAGTAAAGTTGTCATGCGCTACGCAAGGAAACCATTTACAGCGCCACCTGGCGGCGAAATTCGGAGTTAGCGTTCTTATCTCAAAATCGATACGAAATACGGGAAAAACGTCAATTACAAAGTTGTTCAGCATCATCGTTTTATTACAAAAAACATCTTGCGCACAAAAATTATACAAATGAAAAGCACAAAACGCACATTTGTTTGAACGCATAACAACGGACTTTAGCGGGCACACTGTATACAAGGTTATTCGAAACAATTGCATAGATAACAAATGATTATAACTTCCTTGTAAGCAATGATAGGAAGACAAATCTGCACTCAATACAATAGAGAGCTTAGTTTTGTTTGAGTACGTAAAAATAGCATCATGTGACTTCTCTGACAAAGGCCACTTCACTACCAAACAGTGATACGAAGACAAATTTGCACTCGATACAATATAAAGCTTAGTTTTGTTTGAGTACGTAAAAATTGCATCATGTGACTTCTCTGACAAAGGCCACTTCAATACCATGTGAAGCATTCTCCAAGGTTACTTTAGTCTGTTCATTGTTATACTCAAAGTAGGCGTTAAGGCAGAAATTGTGACATATCCCGATTAAATGAAAGCACAAGAAATAATTTCAAAAGATTTAGTTAGGGATATGCAGAGCATGCAGATGGTTATCGAACGTGCGTGGATGGTTGCGAACATGCAACAAAGCATCGCGTGAAATACACTACCGCATGGATTTTCGTCATATCAAACAATTTATTACGTTCGCGAACAAAACTCTAAGCTTCCTTCTGTATTATGTTCAATTTTTTTTCCTTATCATAGTTTATAAGGAAGTTAGAGCCGTTTGTTATCGGTGCAATTGTTCCGAATAACCTTGTATCTACAATTTATGAATCTACTGGCGGTTTCTAGAAATTTTCATATTCAGTACTCAGTTTCCATACCTGATTTCATATACGATATATATTTCCTTTCTTATACTTATGTCTAAAAATTTCATATGTTTCCCTTGCGATATTTATGTTAAAAAACTGAGGTGGTTCTCTCTTACAGTCTCAGCTTCAGAAATGGAGGATTGTGAATTTATATACAGGATTCAATGTACGAATCGTCATGTTTCCGGGCCTGAAGCACATTAGATCTGATACCGTAGGTCTAACGCTGTCACTCAGGTTTGCTGAGTAAACTAGAGAAAATGGGGGCAAGATTAAATGTCATTTATCTGACTATGTTTCAAAGTTGTAATCTTCAGGAACGAGACATCAATATAAAACATTAATCAATTGCTTTTGTTCAATTTCTCATCCCTCCCCAAGAACTATGCATTTTAAAGAACTAATATTAACATAGCTCGTGAATTTTTCGTAAATGTATATGTATTCCAAAGGGAAAGCGTTTTAATAATACAGAATGCATAATTGCTAATTTCAGCTTCAGAGTTCTTCTTTTACTTTATCTCATTTTAATCCACGTCTTTGTATTTTCTTCAGAAAAAATACCCTATATTTTAAAAAGCAATGTCTTGAACAAAGAATTTTAATACAGTCGACGCTCGTTATAACGACCCTCAGCGTACCATAGCAAAAGGTCTTTATAACGAGTGGTCGCTATAGTGGATATAATTAAAAAAAGTACACGTGCACGTTCAGCAGTTCCCGTGAAAATAGGCGATTTTTAAAGGGATTCCAACTAAATACTCAACTTATTTTGTTTATCATTGGTATTAAAAATAAAATTTTATCAATTAAAAATATATTTCTAAAACAGATTTCAAAGTAGAAAATAAAGGGTGGACTTACAAAACATTTATTTACTAAAGAAAAAAATCAGAAATGGTTGCTTGTCTTTTTCTGCATACGTGATTTTTGCAAAACATAATTTTCCATTTCAGTTAAAGATGATAAATAATGTTCTGTATTTCCTTGCCTTTGAAAAAACACATTTTAAAGTCTCAATAGCACTTGAAATATTTTTTTATTTTAGGTCATTCTAATTTCCGCGCTGTGGTGAGTGGTAATTTTTCCCCCTGTCAAAGTTGAACTGCAACACTGAAGACTCTACATCTACGAAGCTTGGCAATACAATAATCAATGTCATTTCAAGTTACACGTTTAGAAACATGTTCGTTTTGGGAAAATACCGGGAAAAGTGTCCGTTGAATTCGAACGTTGTATTGGGATTAGACGACATTGGACGGTCGTTATACCGGAAGTAAAATAACAGAGTGCATAGGGAAACACTGTTGGGGATTTTATCATTGGTCGTTATGATGGAACGGTCTTTATAATGTGTGGTCGTTATAACGAGCGTCGACTGTGTATATGAAGCTATGTTAGAATATTTCTTTGAATTAAAAATTATGTAAGAAATACTTCCCCATCCGCTGTATAATGAAATGTTTTACTCTCATGCGACTGGCACATCAGTTATCTTTTTATATGGCATAAAAAATTAACTTCTGTTGTCGGCTTTGATCTACAGAAGGAAATTTTTAAGCACACTCAGAGAAGAAACTTGTTTAAAAATAGAGCCGCATATGTTCATTGGATTTCGCATTTCTTTTATCTCTCAGATCTCTGATTCCATAAAGTACTTAGCTCCCCAAACAGTTTCTTTCTCTTTCAATGATGTAACATTGTAACACTTCAAGACATAAAAGAAGATTGCGTCTAGACATCGGGAAAAGAAGTTACTAGTTCTTATCAGTTGTAATCTAACTTTATATCAATGAAGAAATAATGTGCAGGGAAGGAAGGAAAAAAGGCAGAAAAGGTACTTTTATTGACCGAACAAGTTGTGGGAAGAGAGGAGAGTTTTCCATACTTGAAAAAGAAAGGAAGAAATAAAGAAGAAATCAGACTGAAAGAAAAAGAAGTAAGAAATGGGATTTTAGCATTAGAAGCGCAAAAGCATTTCAGTCAGAATATTTAGAATCTTTAACTTCTTCAGAGATAAAAGCAACGACGCACTTAGGAAGAAATAAAAGCGTTAAGTATAAAGGTTTTACGGTCTGGGCATTACTTATCATTTTATGATTTAAAAATAGGGTCACAAACTATATGTTAAATCTGAAAAGGAAATTCAATTGTTGAAGTCTTTGAACAAGAGTACTTTTAATTGCGGAAATATTTTCAGTTTCAAGTATATCAGGTATGTGTTACGGTAAAAAATTATGAGGATACCCTATTATGGGTTGAAAAATTAAAACTTTTCTTATCTATCTACTATGCTATCTTATTTTTAAAATTGATTTTAACTGTGTGCTTATTTAAATATTAGAATAAACATTTTAAATTGTTTCCGTTCTGATGTCTTAATGAATATTTTGTAAACGCCCAAAACAATATCCTAGATGGTTAATGTAAACTTGAGACTTCATAAGAAGTTCATGGGTTCGAATCTACTTTTTCCGTGGTTCAAGAGCTTTTCAAAATGTACGATTTCAGTTGTGCGAGTTGTATAAGCATATAATGTCGGGTGTCTGAAAGAGTTATTTTGGGTTTCTTCCATCTTGTAAAGAGTGTTTGGTGCTTACAAATCTTAAATGTATATCTAATCCAGATCTCATCAGGTAGATTAATTATCTGGCACTATCAGGAAGACTAATGATCATAATTAAAATTAAATAACCTACGTAAAATTAAATTCCTATTCTATTATTATATATGGAAAGGTAATTGAAATTGAGAATTTGATTGCAGATGGATAAGAAAGAGAAGCAAATTGCTTATAGAACTACAGTTATTAGTTTATAGTTGTTTAAGAGGAAAGGATAAATATAGAATTTAATTTTGTGGAACTCATCTGTAAGTAGATATGTTGTCTATTACCAGTAGCGGTTCATCCATAAGAGCTGTAAAGTTGCAGTCCTCCCTGCAATTATTTTAAAAGATTGTATTTTCGTTTTTATTCTAATTGGCTTACTTTTACATTTTAAGAATTCAGTGATCAAGGAAAATGGCAAAAAAGTAAAAAAAAAAAAAAGCTTAAAAGGAAGACGGAAAATCAATCAAGAATTGAGAGATAGATAGACCAGACCTGCTTCAAGTTTTGCCCCTCCTGAGGATCCGAAATTAATGCAATAAGCAAAGCGAAGTGGAAGTGAGAGAAAAGCAACATTTTCTCCGTTTGAAATTGCATTCCTTTCAGCTGCATTTTTCCCAGCTCTCGCTTGGCGAGACTTCCTCATTTCGCTTTTTTTCGCTTTTTCTCAGTAGTACAGTCGTTAAGTAGTTTTTTAAATCCAATTCTGGAGGAGTTGTAATTTTTCGCTTCCTTATGTTTTTTGGGTGCTGTTTACGAATCTGAGGTTTGCCACCAATAATTTTTGTTGCAATTTTAGTTATAGCCAAAATAACATGAAAACGATGAACAAAATGTCTCTTCTGATACTTCGGTAGAAAACAAAGCTTGTGCCCTAGTTTTATTTTTATCAAACGTAAATACAAAAATTTAGGATACAGGTAGCAAAGTTCACATATGTTTTTCATACTCCGCTCTTTATTTTCGTCTTGTAACACAGATGAAAATCGTATACAATCCAAAAATAAATAGTCTGTAAACATAGAAAGGAAATACATATCCCCAACAATATATTTCTTAAAGCATATCAAATGCATCATCTTAACAGTTCTTGTTGTATTTTGTAGTTTCTTTTTTATAGACATGATTAACATTTAACTCTGATTAAATGAAGAAGATTATTACGTTATAACAAACATAATTAAAATTTGCTTTTTTTACAATTTATGTTCAAGCATCGTCAGTGAAAAAAAAATTAAATCTTGCTACATTGCCAACAGGTTTTATATAATTACAGATTTCTTTCCCTACAATTCTAAATCGTATATATTGGTGTTTCAGGTTTTATTTTACCACTCAAATAATCACTCACTTAAAAAGTAGCGCCATTTTTTCCCATCTGAAACAATTTCTATTTTATCCTATCAAGTACAAGGATGCGCAAAATTTTCAATCTGTCATATGCAAGAAATCTTTGTAATATTACGAATAGATTTGCCCACCAGAAAAGCATGCTATAATACGTCATTTGCAGCTGTTACGTTGTAAATGGACGAGTTTCAATAACGATTGCTCTTCCCAGGCGAATCCATTGGTGCGATGAGTTTTACATTGAAATGCTTCGGCTCGAGCAAAAGAATACAACAGCCTTAAAAAAACAGAGGTACTGATTTCAATTTAAAAAGCTGAAAAAATCTTCCGTTTGGGAATAAATTATCCGATTTTGTCTTGTTTCCTTAGCACAGATTAAAATAGCAGCATTTTTTCGTTTTATTTTACTTTGAACGAGCTTTGCAGCTGATCGATATGATTGAAAATAAATGTAACTTTGATTTAGATGGAGATGTTAAGGATTTTTGCTTTAAAAGCGCATATTTTTTTCCATGCTCGGTGATTTTCGCTCTATAATTGGTGTCGGATTTTTCCATTTTTTAGCGCTAGAAGTGATTGTTTTCAAATAGCTTTCCTGTAAAAATGATGAGACAATCAAAAGAAAAGTTAATTGGTGCTTAAGAGTTTTCTCATTCAAAGTTGCGTTTCTTGAGTTTAGGTAATAAGCTTTTTTCTCTCCCTCAGTTTAAAGAGCTAATCTTTCTTGATATAGGAAAGGTTATTTTCAAAAAATTAATTCAACACGAAAAAAATGTGATTAAACTAGAGCAGAGAAGCGTGAAACATTACAAATTCATTTTTAATGCTGCATGAGATCAATAAAAGTTTTAGGTACGCTAATATATTGAATAATTATGCATTTCATATATCAAGATCGAGAAAAAAAGTAAAAAATTATTGTAATAGTTTATGACAAACAATGAGCATTGCATTTTATGTCATTCGTAATATTTTAGAGACATATCTGTACTGTATTTCATTTCCTAAGGATTTCAATACTGATAAAGCATTGCATCAGCTTCACTATTTTAAATTGCTGATATTATTAGACCGTACGGGGTGAACTATTTTTCAGAATAAAGGTAGTATGAAATTATTATTCTATAATATTTCCAGGCCAAAAAATCTGAGATTACATTCCAGAAAGAAAAGATATTTAATTCACGAAGAGTATTTTCATTTATTCTATGCCCATTTTCCCTTATTTCTTACGTCCATTTTGGTGATAATTAACTTTTGACACTGAAATTTTTGTCCTAATATCGATTGGAGTTAGTACTAGGAATTCGATCTAAAAGAGTTGAAAAATACATAGAGTTAGATTAAAAAATTTAAGTAATTATCGTCTTAGTCAAAACTACAATGAAAATTGAAGTAGGTATTTAAAGAAACGTTTACGTGTTTGTGTGTGTGTGTGTGCTGAATTTGATGTCTCAGAAGAGAAATTTCATATTTGTGTACAGTAATTATAGTAAATGGTCTCAAAAGAGTTAAATAAGGGATAATATTTGATTAGCTAATTAGTCGACAATTCAAAATACAGATAGTTTGTTAATGAAATTATTATATCTAGGTTACCTCTGACGTTTCAGAACACAAATAAATTTCAAATTAATATATTCGTATCCATTAATTTATAATACAGTGCACTCCCGATTATCCGGGTTAATCACCGGGAGGGATCTCACGGACAATTAAAAAACACGGATAATCCGAAAACTCCTTTTTATTCAAGAAAAAACAACATCAGTACAAAAATATAAAAATTACTTGCATTTGCATGCTGTATAACATCAAACTAGGAATTTTCCTTCTAACATTTAATGCTTTAAAAAATATGTTATGCGTCTTTGCTCTGCTGTTTGTTCATCTCTTGTCGTATATCGACGCATATTTTACGAAACCGCAGTAATGTCACCGTAATCGAATCCTCTTTGCCCCATATAATCTAACCAAGTTTCCACAGATTGTAGAGCAGCAGAATGAGAAATTGTATTTCCCTCAATTAGTACATCTTCTGCATCAATACTAGCTTATTCTCCCTTATCAAGTTTTTGAAGGATTTCTAATTTTTGTTTAACATTTAAAACGTTTCGTTTTCATTTCACACCACTCATTTTTGCCAGCAAAACATTTCACGCTACTAACTGACGATAAACAAGACGCAAAAACTAAAGGAACACGTGCGAAAGTGAGAGAAGACGAAGAAGTTAAAGAATGACGTGTCAGTAAGAAGTGTGTTCGTACGAGAACGAGCTAGTAGGAAGTGGATGATTCATTTCTCTGAAAATTAGGGGTTGAACCGGTAGAGATTGCACGTGGAGGAAGAAAAACATATATTCTTTAGCCTCCGCTGTCATGGCTCACTAGTTTCACGGAATGAATCTTTCGATCGAACATCAATATCGATTTAAAATGAATGATAAGCGTGAAAATGTTTCTCTTTAAATTTTTTATCAGTCCAGAATGAGCACGGATAATCCGAAACCGGATAATCCGCGCACGGATAATAGAGAGAATGCTGTATACAGATACAAAATATAAATACTAACTTATATATTTTAATTAATTATTATAAATCATTCTCAAGCGCATTTCAGATTCTGTCTGATATAAATAATCATGACTCAAGTGTAACTTTGCTAAATGGATATAATTTTTTAATTAAAATTAAACTTTATTTATATTTTTATTAATCCACTTCAATGGCCTTGCAAAACATCGAAAAAATAAGCACCTAATAATTTGCGATTCTCATAATTAATTAGATAAGAGAATAAATGTTACAGAAGCCTATCTTTTTAATAAAATATGTTTACACTGCAGAAAATCGATAAAAGCGCATATATGCTTAAAATTCCTATTTCAATCCGAAGCTCTGAAGATTTATTAAACGTTTACAAGAATTTATACAATCTTCAATAAATGGGAACTTCCTTTGGGTAAACAACCCTATTAAGATCTTGCAGGGACTCTTTTAAGGATTTCTTTGACCACACCTAAGCTTCAACGTTGGGTAACAAATCAGTCTAATGACCAGCTCTCCGAATAGTCGTTAAGTATCCCTTATGTCAGTGGATGTCGTTCGTGGGAGAGATAGTGTCAAATAAAATTACAGCCAGAGCCTGACAAATCGTTTAAAAGATCTCTGCATTCGGTTAAAGAAGCGATTCTTGAGCGTTACTTTATGGCCAGCCGTTTTCTCGTCGAGTTTTAGATTAAAAAAGGCGAAGGAAGGAACACAGTGTTTATCAGGAAGAGGTAATATCCCTTTTCCCGATTCTGTGGACTCGCCTGCCTTCTCTGTTTTGTATAATAGAGTCATAAATTAGAAGATTCTTCTTTTAGTGGCGGTGGATTGCGGAAAGAAATTGCCCCGCTGAAAGCTTTTATAAAAGTGGATTTAGAATAGTTAAATCATGTGAAGAATTGGTGGAAATTTAAAATGTATTCGTTGAAGAAAATTGTATTTTAAGTCTGTTTCAGTTTCCTGTGCATTTCGAGGTATTAAATGGCAATATTCTGATGGGGCATTAATAAAACAATTTTTAAGGATTGTATTTTAAATCACGTTCTTATTCAAGAGGTTAAACTACAGTATTTTATTTTTCGCTTTCAGAAAATGTAGCGTTTACTGAAATAGAAGATTTATTATTATCGAAATGGGAAAAATATTTTTTGGGGTATTAAGAAACGGAAAAAATAAATTAAAGTTTTGATATTACAGAAACATATTTTCATGCAAACAAATGAAATCGCAATAAAATTAAAATAAGCGAAATATTTATTTTCATATCTTTTTGATCATCACGCTACTGAACTTACAGTCTATGGAACAATGAAAAGAGATCACAATAAAACTAAAAGCGAAATATTTATTTCAATATCTTTTTGATCATCAAGCTAATGAACTTACGATCTATGCAACAATGAAAAGAGATCGCAATAAAATTAAAATAAGCGAAATATTTATTTCAATATCTTTTTGATCATCAAGCTACTGAACTTACGATCTATGCAACAATAAAAAGAGATCGCAATAAAATTAAAATAAGCGAAATATTTATTTTAATATCTTTTTGGTCATCAAACTACTGAACTTACGATCTATGGAACAATAAAAAGAGACATGGACGGGTTTTTTCTTTCTTTTTTATGAATAACAAGTGTTTGAATTTTACATGCTCTTCACTATAATAATTTTTAACACAATTTCTTAAGTTATGGAACTAATCCCTCAATAGTATCATATAAAAGAATTCTATAGCCAAAACATTTTGGCGGTGAATGCTTCTGTAATATGTCCAATGGTAGCCAACAATAAGAAATAATAATATTTTTTTAAATATAATATTATTTTACAATTATAATGTGAGTAATAATTTCTCGTATTATAATTATAAAATAATATTAGCAGCGATTTTCCGAACACCGAATCATCCGAAACATCGGTTGACCGAAAGCGTTTCAGTCAACCAGTTCAAATTCAGAACTGGCTGTGTTGATTAGAGAACCTTCAGGATTTGAAGATTGTGACGAGGAAAACATTCAAGATTGGCTCGAATGTTACTTAACCCTTTGGGTATATTTGACGAGTGAGACTCGTCATCTGCTTACTTGGGCGAAGTTACGGTGGACGAGTCTCACTCGTCATCTGAATTTAAGAAGAATTATTGGCGCAAGTGGTCCTGCCAAATTATAATATCTGTGGGCGTCCTACAAGTAGCGATGCGCCACATCGTTTGCAAGCGAAAAATTCGGCACATTTTCCGGAGAATATTTCGGCAACAGAATTAAAGAAACACCCTACAGAACGGTGTCGCGCATGTTATAAACATAAAATGAGAAAAGAAACCACTTGGCAATGCAAACAATGCCAGGTACCTTTGCATTTACCGACATGTTTTGAAAAATACCACACGGTACAAAATTATTACACTTTAAGTTGGTTCTTGCTCTATATAAATAATTATATTTTGTAACTAAAATGCTGTTTCAAAAATATATTTATATCACCAATAAAAGTACATTTCAAATAAAATGTATTACTTTTACATATTAATCAATATAGCATCAAATTAAATCCGTCCCATAGGCATAAAAATCTTCAAATAATTCAGTACTCAAAGGGTTAAGAGTGTACTTAAGAGAAATGAGTTTCTATCTAAAGTCACTGTTAATTAAACTTGCGATTTCAAAGTTCATAAAGCCAACCACTAAGCGAGTGACGGTAGGATTAAGTATTTATATTTCCTTTAGTACTGTAGGTATAAAGGAATAGAACTTCCTTTAACATTGTGTAATAGTTTTGTACCAATAAGCAAATATCCCTAGATTTAAAGCTTTCGAAAATTCCCTTAAATATTATGCACTTTTCAGGATATTACTTAACTATTTTAATTTGTTAAACAATATAAGTTGTTCCTCTCATCTAACTTGAAATTTAAGTTCTCCATTTTGTCTTGTAAAAAAATTTCTTCAAGCGATACTTAAGAGCACCAAAAGAAAAGTGTTCCTGTCTAACAGCACGCCTGATTAAACTTACGCTTTAAAAGTTTATAAAGCCATCGACTACGCGTAGAGCAGAAAAAAATCTCATTACGTTAATTCCTCTCATCAACGGTGGAAAAGCTCCAAGCTCTTAAAAATATTTTCGTTGACACTGACACGATGCAAAAATCGATGCATCCGTGTAGACGTTTGGTGCTGGAAAGGTGCTGAAAGGCAATTTACAGCACCTGGGCTGCCTTTAAAATTGGTATACTGCACCGCGACAATATCGAGATCCAGATAGTTTTAGGGAACGAAATAGAAAGGAAAATTTATCGACATGATCACTTTGGGAAAAGAATGCCGGGACATAGGTGGGAAAAAAAGAGGTGGTTCTCGGTGGTAGAATAATGGAAGGATAGTGTTGCTCTGAAAGTATTTCACCTTTCCGGGTTTTGTTAAGTCAGATCTACGGTTTTTCTCTTTCAGCTTTTCTATTAGCTGATACTGAAAGGAATCACGGTTCCAGATTTTAGGTTTTTATCAAAAGCGGATTGGAGTGAAAAGGCGGATTTGTTTCACTTGATCATCTGCTTCCACGTCGAATTTTTGGATCCGGTTTTTTATAGCATTTTGCTATTTTCTTAACCCCTCTGACCGATATGGTCGCTATTATTCCCTGAAAAAATCAAATTCGTTTAACTTAACATTTTTAGAACAAATACTTGTTTTCTTATCGCCTTTAAAATGATAGCTATGTTTCTGAGGATCCATTTTGCTCGGTTTAAAACGACAAGAAAGCTCATAATTTTTATTGTCGATAATTTGATTTATTATTTTTAAATAATACTTTATTCTCTTTTATCTAACTATTAGTAAACTTTTTAATTCCGCACTAATACAAAAGTCGCTATAATCTTCTGTTTCTTAAAAAGACTAGAATTACGAAGCTTTAAAAAATAACAAGGTTATTTTTAAACGAGAACTAGTAGGGACCATTTCATTGATGATAATGCGTTATCTATAATGTATTAAGGGATAACGACTTATTTTAATGCCTTTTTGGGTTATTGTGTTAAAAATTTTATTTGCAAGTCTAAAATTCGAACTTTCTGTTTATAAAAGCTTTTGTTTCTTATACTTCGCTTTCTAATGTTGAAATGCTTTGGGTGTGAAAATTGGGTTTGCGAATAAAGAATTGCGGTAATGAATTTTGATTGGATAGATAATTGTTTTTATATGGATATTTGAGTCGGAGAAATATGGTACTGTCTTAAAACAGGAATTAACATTCTAATTTATATAAAAAAAAGATTTTAAAGGTTTCTTTTATCTCTCACACACTCGATTTGCCTAGCTAAAACGCTTAAAAAATTACTTAAAAGAGCAATCAGTAGTGTAGCAACCGGGGGGCAAAGGGGTATAGAGGACCAAGGCGCCAGTCTTGGGGGAGTGCCGTGGAGACACTACACGTGAGTGAGTTTACGCCGCAATTTAAGGTCAAATATGAGTAACGTGGGGGGATAATATTATGCTATTCGCATTTTTCCTCGCTAAGTTGCTGTGAACAACGCTTTTTTTCCTTATACGTTTAACACTCTGACTCCTAACCGGCCATGCGACTTCTATACTAGTGGGGCGGATTTAGGCCGGTTGCTGTTCTAAAAAGGGGAGATGGCAGTTGGATGAGTGGTCATTAAAGGGACCCTTAGATGAGAGATGAAAGGACTGTCATTCATATCTCCCACCACCCGTAGTGAGGAGAAAAGGGAGAACGGGGCGGGCGAATCCATTCCACTGATCAATTAGTAATCAAACCTCCGTATGCAACTGTACTCAAATTTTGAGAACTCTTAGTAGCCAGAGGGTTAGCAACATACTGAGTACTCCAGTCACTTAGATAAAGACAATTCTCATGTAAGTCTCATGTGGATATTCTAAAAATGAAATTTACCTCAAAACAATATATATCATGTTTTCTTTTATTTGTAGCAATAATTAACAACTTTCATGATATATCTGCTGTTAAATTAATTAACTAGCAGTTACCATTATATATATTTTTTCAAATTCGAATTTATATTTGGAGAAAAGAAAGGGCATTGAATTTTTGGGTTCTACCAGAGTATATTTTGGTATTTCATAGGTAAATTAATAAAGCAAATTACCATTTGATAAGAACTTGTAAGTGTTAGATCGCTGCTACGAAAACTGTAGATACACTCAAAACAGCACTAAAATAAATAAAATATTATGCACTTATGACTAAAACTAATGTTGTAATATTTCAAATCGGAATGCTATGAAATACCATCAAGTAAAGAAAAAAAAATTAGCGACCCGTTTCAAAACAAATAGCTTCATTAACAGAAAACCAGAAATATTTAGTATGTAAGAAATCCTCTCTCCCATTAGTTTAGTTTTAAGCAGTTTAGTTATCTTTACCTCAGCTTTTGAAGAAACAGATCAGCTATTTTGGGACGGACATCGCAAAAAAATTTCTTTTGGTGCTTCAAGTATTTGAATCGTTGTCATATGGCAGGGACGACACCTGAGCCGGCAGCATAAAATCCAATCCCATTATAAACGCCTATGTGGAGTGTTTTCGATGCCAATATTTGGCGATATTTCTCTTTTTTGGCGAGAAATGCTTTGCAAAGTTTTTCTATTTCGACGACGACCGCGAGATATGCAATCTGTTATAAGAATGTAAAAATTTCTACTTTGTAGTTTTTTTGTGTGTATGTGTGTGACTTAAAGTAGAATGAATTCCTTCTTGAGTGTCTTAAAGTCGAAAATAATTTCTTATTAGTTGTTAATTGTAAATAAAGATGGAAGCTTTTCAAAATACGATGAAGAAAAAACTCAGTTTCGCGCCAATCAAAGTAAACACGGAATCCCTAGCAGGCACAATGATCAACTTGGCGTAGTAAACGACATTCCCATAGGCGCCTATAGTGGGATTGGTTTTTAGCGAGCCTGCAACTCCCTCCCGAACTTCCTGGCCATATCAGCGGGAGGGCATTTGCCCCAGGTTGGATTCAACTTATACCTGGGCCGTTTACACGGAGGTTACCTATTGAAACTGGATTTCGAACCTGGAGTCCTCCGATTCTTAAACCTTACCATTAAGCCACTTGACCATTTACTGCGCTGTCACAGATATAAATATGTGTTCTCATCGTTATTTTATATCACGAATGGCCCAGTGTATCTCATTTTGAGTGTTACACGCATAATAAATAATTTAGTTTTGTTTTGTTACATTTACGTCCCGTTCTGAAGCAACGCAAGGACAATTTGGGACGGACCTTGTAATTTTGAGCTGTGGTCAGATGACGGGGACGACACCTGAACTTGAACCTCCTCCACAAATCTCCACACTACACCAGCGGGAGGCCGTTTGGCTTCTGCTGAGTTTTAGGGAAGCCCATTCTTGGTACTCGAAATATTGGGAGACGTCACTCTTTCCCGTTGTTCGTGAGAAAAAATCGTCTCCCAACCCAATCCGGGGGGTACGGAATAGACCGTTAGCGTGCAGCAGGCTCCATATACAGCGCATCTCCGGAGGAATCGGGTTTGAACCTGGAGCCCTCCGGCGTCGAAGTCTAGACCTTACCACTAGGCCACCACGGCGTACATTAAATAAGCTGTTATGGGCTTGGTCTATCTACGGTTCGGTGGGAGACGTCAATTTTTCCTATGACAACGGGAAAAAGTAATCTCCACCAACCGGGGCAACAGAATAAATCTCATGATGCCTGGAATTATTTAATGCCTTAGCATTTCAAATCGGAATGCTAGGAAACACAATGCAATACCAAATAAAAAAGATTTAGCAACCCATTTCAAAACAAATAGCTACATTAACAGAAGTCCAGGAATATTCAGTACGTAACAGATCCTCTCGCCCGTTGTCATAGATGTAAGCATGTGTTCTCCCCGCTGTTTGATATCACGCAATGGCCCAATGTATCTCATTCTGAGTGTTTCACGCATATTAGATACTTCAGTACCGAGAGTGAGTTATTGCGTGACAGATAAAGAACGCACATTACGGCACACCATGTAATTTCTTACAAAAGAAACATCTTGTTAAAAGGACAATCGAGTAAATCAATGGTAAAAAGCGGAAGGGAAGCAATGCATTTGACTCGCAAATGAAGTTTGACTCGAGTGGACTGCATCAAAGAAGTGGCCGTTCTATTTTTTAAACGTTGCCATTGGTTCTTTTTAATGGAGTATTGTAGTCTTGAAAGTTTTGTTGTTCACTTAAATGGCGGTTCTTTCATGTCTTAAAAAAAATCTGAAGTTTAATTCTAAATCTTTTGTTAGAAAATAAAATCCTGTTGCAATCCAATTAATTCTGTTCGTATTAAAACCTTTAAAAATATTTGGAGAATTTTAAGTGCCTACACCAGTGCTTAAGTTTCAGCGTATGTTAAAATTTATACATAAATTATTTTGCCTACAAATTCAATTTCTATCTGTTTTAGTGAAAAATATTGCGACTTTGCTGCTGGTGAAATTCATCGAATTCTGATTGTGATATCCATATTTCAAAGTGACATGATTTTAAATATGATGCATTCAGTGAAGACATGTCGTACCTTCCTCTTCCTAACAAGGTTAAAATTAACGAGGCCAGTCCCAAATATGACGCATTCAGTTAAGACAGGTGGTACCTTCGTCCTCCGAACAAGGTTCAAATTAACGAGCCAATCCCAAATACGATGCATTCAGTTAAGACAGGTGGTACTTTTGTCTTCCAAACAAGGTTCAAATTAACGAGGCCAGTCCCAAATATGACGCATTCAGTTATAACAGGTGGTACCTTCGTCTTCCGAACAAGGTTCAAATTAACGAGGCCAGTTCCAAAATGGCCCTCGTGTTGCTTCAAAACGGGATGTAAATATAACTAAAATGAACATTCAGTTAAGGCAATTTTAAGATATCAGAAAAAAAAATTGAACGATGTGGAATTCTGTGATGGAAGTGATGTTGCCTACAAACATATGATCAGTATTTCGAAAGATAAAGAATAACACGTTATCCTGTGTTCGACTTTCATAATTTAAAGGACATATGAAGTTTATTGCATTTAGCGTAACCAGTAGAAATCACCTAATAAATCATCTACGGAATGAAAATTTAATCTTCTATAGAATTAGTTTCAGGTCAGGAGCCCAATTTTTGCTCATAAATTTAAAACGAAAAATATGGTTTTAAAATGTTTTCCAAAAGTTTAAAATATGCGAATTTGTAATGTTTATTTAAAATGTCATCACTACTAAGATAATTAGGGACATATAATTTCCCTTCAAAAATGAGGAGAACTTTAAGGCATTTCGCCATTATGTTTCCTAAACTATAAATTTATGAACATTTATGAACTTATGAGGCTTTAATAAAATTTTTGTCTGTAAGACGTTTACCATAAGGTACAAACAATCAAATTTTAAAACTTTATATGTTTGAGCTATGATATAATAAACACAAAGTAACAATTAATTGAACTATTTATTGTTCCTCGACACACTCGAATCTCTTTCATTTCAAGGGGAAAATAAATACTGGTTACGTATATACAAATATATGATAGCGTTCTATAAAAGTAAGAAGTAACAGAGTAAACCATTGTTTATCCAAGAAATTCAGACAGCTTTACCATTAATAAAGTGCTCCTAGTTTTATTTTTTCATGATTAAAAATCAAAATGAATAACACATTTTCATGCATTTGAGATTCATCTAATCGCTTTTTACAAAATATTCAACAAACCCGACGAAAAAAGATAATTATAATTTTCGAAACTATATTTTTCTATATTTACTAATAACTGATACAATGTTTATTTAACAGAAATAAAGACTTAGTACGAAAAATGTATAAACCAGCTATCTGCATTACTTTTTGCCTCCATTAATGAAGTTTAGCTTCATTAATGCAAAATATTTCGATACTTAGTAATAGGGCATAAAGAGAAATTTTCTATTTTATGAACTAAAGGTTGTTTCTTATTTCTGAGGGTTCTAGCGCGTAAGATTAAATATTTACTAGAGAATTTGTTTGACATAATCTTTGGAGGAGAAAGGTATAAAAGAGTTATATGCATCATATTTTTTTCCATTAATTATGCCTTTATAATAATGATGATAGAAATGATGAAATACGTTAAAGATAAGAATATATATAAATATATATAATTTATCTTTTTTCCATGATGCGAGTTTTCTATTCTTATCTTTTTTCATTATTTTTATAAGTTTATATATATATTTGAGTTTATATCATTTGAGTTTGCATTTATTTATGATTATTATAGCAGTGTTTCTGATAAAATATATGCTCCACGAAATCAATTATGCTTTACTATATAAGTACAAATCGCGATTTCACTGGTAATAAACTTCATGAACTCGATGATTCTTCGGCAACGCTGAATGCCCACCACAGCTGGATAAAGAAAATATGCAATAGTTAGAATCTTCCTTCCAGGCAGCATAGATATTGCACCAGTAGAATGTCTGCCATCTTCTTGAAGGTTAGTACAGATGCTGTAGCGCTAAACTATCATGATTTCTCTCCCCATGCAGAACTAATCTGTCTGGTGTCTAATGACTCTGTAGAATTACTTCCCTGTTCTATTGCACCACACCATGTAAATTGCTGTTTCATTGCTAATGAGGGAAATCAAGAATAAATTACCCACGATCGATAGAAGAGGATCACAGATCGCATTTTCCAATTACCTGAGATGGGGAAAGTTCATTTAGATTTATCTAGTAGGATTACTGTTTCAAATTATATATTTTGTCGCTTGACAAACAACGCCACCTTAGCAAAAGGTAAGAAAAAAACTGAATTTTTCGAAATCAATAATGAATATTTCTGATTATTTGGTATGAACATGAGACCACATTATCTCACAATTTTGCAAGAGGAAAGTTCATTTCCATTTATCTAGTAGGATTACTGTTTCAAATTATATATTTTGTCGCTTGACAAGTAAAAACTGAATTTTTCGAAATCAATAATGAATGTGTCTGATTATTTTTCACATCTGATATGAACATGAGACCACATTACCCGACAATTTTGCAAGAGGAAAGTTCATTTCCATTTATCTAGTAGAATTACTGTTTCAAATTATATATTTTGGCGCTTGACAAGTAACGCCACCTTAGCAAGAGGTAAGAAAAAAAACTGAATTTTTCGAAATCAATGATGAATATTTCTGATTATTTGGTATGAACATGAGACCACATAAGCTGACAATTTTGCAAGAGGAAAGTTCATTTCCATTTATCTAGTAGGATTACTGTTTCAAATTACATATTTTGTCGCTTGACAAGTAACACCGCCTTAGCAAGAGGTAACAAAAAAAAACCTGAATTTTTCGAAATCAATAACGAATATTTGATATTGTTCACTGCGGTATGAAGATGAGATCGCATTTTCATACGAGATGTGAGAAAACAAGGAAACAGAAATATTCTTTATTGATTGGGAAAAAATCATTTTTTTCTTTCATTTAGAAATTTGCGAAATTGAATTATGTGGCGATACTCGTTCAGCTGCGATTTCAACTTTCATGCTTTGAAAATAATGAAAAAGGATACGCATAAGAGAAATTTGACTCTTCAACACAAAACTATTTTAGGAGCATAAACACAAGCGCAGGTTCCTTTATATCCCAAATTGTTAAATAATTTCTCCTTATTTTATTGGTTCTTCTAACAAAAGAGATTGTCCTTATTATATGAATATTTTTTCGTGCAGGTAAGTTATATTTCAGATGCAACTGAGATTTTCAAGAAGAATAAAGAACATTTGTCTTCGTTTTTCCAGACGTTTTTCATCATTTTTTCCTTAATCCATTATATCCATATAAATTTTATTATGCAAAAGTGGTTTTTCTTGCATAAAAATATTTAATAACGAAATCTATATCGTTTAATATAATTTACATTTTCTCTCCTAGCCATAACGTTAAATGTGTCTGAAACGCTAGAAGACACAATGGTAAATCTGATCCCACACCTATAGTGAAAAAAATAATTATCCCCTCTTTTCTGTATCTGCTTCTACGTTCCCTTCCTTCTAAACCACCCATTAAGATACAGGAAATAACAACACCAAGTTTTCAGAAACCCCAAGAAATTTTTAAATGTTCGTCAGAAGGACACAACTGCCTTCTCCCCCCTTTCGGAACAGCAACCGGCCGAAATCTGCCCCACTAGTATAGAAGTTGCATGGCCTGTTACGGCCGGCTTAGGAGTCAGAGTGTTAATCTAACAGAGATGATAATACAAATATTAATACGGTAAATCGTGACAAATACCCTTCTACGTTCTTAACTGGTTTGTTTCCTTAACTATCTAATTTGATGGCACCTTCTATTTTGAGAATGCGTTGCCATTTTAATTCATTTGAGGAACTAAAGGACGGTTGAGATGTTTTAGGATTCAATGCTACTTTTGTATCGAATTACAATATCTATGAATGGCTCTTTTTAGTTTTTAAGCTTAAAACTGCGATAATTCGTGCACTTATGGCGTAAGGGCAAACCAGTTAAGAGGTTAAACCATTTTTTGTTTGATCATTATTAGGAGTGAAACGAACAGTGATGCTGCTGAATATGTACTTTTTAAAAAACAATTCCCTTTTGATTGTAAATGAAATATTTCTCAAATTTGATATAAAAAAATTGAAGATTAATAAAATTGATTACTTTATTATTTGCATAGTTAAAAAATGTTAACTTCTTGATGCATTTTTGCAATATTTTAAACTATTTTAATTCTGATAATATGAAATGAGAAGTCCTCTTCATTTTGAGATTGCTTCACAGAAATAAAAGAATAAAAATTTGAGAGCATGACAATGATAAACATAAAAGAAAATTAAAAGGATAAATCTAAATTATTAGAAGTAAATTTCTATTTTTATAAAGAACTTCTAATAGCTGGAATAGAGTGTCCACTTAATTGGTGAAAAAATTTGGAAAAATATCCAAGATTTGCAAATTAGGCAAAGAAAATATCTTTTAGCTGCTGCAAGCACAATAATTAGTGATTATTTAAAGGGTTGCCTGAAAAAAGGATAAGATTCCACTAGAATGTTATCTTTTTTTTCAATCACCAAATCATTTATTTTCTGAATCCGGTAATATATATAAAAAATCAAATGAGACATACTATTTCCTGAAAAGGCTGATAACTCATTGTCCTTGCATCATAATTCCAGGCTTTACAACGATAAGTGATACATAACATTATTAAATGCACTAAATTTATTTAAAACTGAGAAAATGTTAGGAGATTTTTTGATAATAAATGTATTAAAAGTAATTCTGCACAATATTATTGGTTAAATATATATAAAACCATATTTAGAAAAAATTATTATCCTAAATTATTCGACCGAATACCTGTTCTGTCGAGTATTCGGCCAACCGAATATTCGACAAAAGGGCCGAATACCGAATAGTTGCCGAATATTCGTTACATCCCTAATCACTATCCAGTAGTGTAATTTGATTTGAACGAAAGGCTGATTGAAATTTATGAAAAAGAGAATGATATGCTGTCTTACCGCCACGAGAAAAACCCTCGACACTAGACATCCCGGTGGCGGTCGCTATGGAAACGGGATATTCCACTGCAATTTGGGGGTGAAGAAAAGGGCTTCATTTCGTTTGGCGCAGATAGATACGGCGGAAGTCTTATTTCGCTTTGTACTTCGGTCGGAAACGAATTCTCGCCTAACTAAGAGAGTTTAGTTTGCCAAATGTTGCAGCTGATTTTATATCCGTTTTCCCTCCTATCTTCGACTCGTCTATGTGAGGCAACCCTATTCAGGATTTTTCTCCTGGCGGTAAGGCAGTACCTGCTGTTGAATTCCATGCATATTTTATTCGATGACCAAAATGCCAATAAGAACATATAACTGTCTATTAAGCATACTCTCATTTTTTCAGAATAATGTACATAACTGAGTAGCTAGTTATTTTTCGAAAAAAGTGTTAATTCATTTCTAACCTTTCGATAGAGACGAGAAATGTTTCTTGCATTATCACACAGAATTTCGCAACTTCTCTATCATTCTAACTATTGAAATATAACTTATTTAAACTTTTGTTCTAACCATGAACTGAAAAATTTGCTAAATCTTTTCTAACAATTACGTACCGACAGATAAGTATCTGTACGAAATCTACCATCCAATACACATTTAAAAATGAAATATGAAAAAAAATTATAGTCTTGAGACTAACATTGTAGCAGGCTTAAAGCAATTTCCAATAACTTAAAAAAACAGTCTAAACGAAATAAAAAATAACGATTCGAGAAAGACTGGAGCAAATGTTTTCAAATATTTACTAATGGATGAAAACTGAAGATATGTTTTGGAGTTAAAAGTATTATTATTTGTAAGTGTTTCTATTGTCTTTAAAAACGGAATGTCATCAAAAATGTAAAAAATATTAATGGAATTAGTTTCAAAAAACATTTCCATTTTATTTAAAAGCTCATTACCATTAAGTAATTAGTATCATTCTTAATAAAGAAGCAATAAAAAAAGAATCAATTGATTATCGCAGTATTCTTTTAATGTTACATAACCACAAAAGTAATTGCTAAGCATATTTATTGAACTGGAAACTATAAGGACATTTGCACTTATTATGCTTATGAAAATTAAGTCATATATGGATGTAATGGCAGTGACAAAAACATTTAAAAAAACTTTGATCTGTCTGGAAAAAAATTTAAATGAGCATTGGCAATTTTTTTATTAACTTCATAAAGATTAAAAAGCACTTTTCTTATGGTGGGAAAAAAATACAGATTTTTCCATAGCTTAAAAAGTCGTTCCGAGCCAAGAAAGAAAACATTGAAAGCAAGGAAAAATTACGGCTTACGACTATTTTTTTCTCTTTTATTATTTACTTGCCTAATTCCTTTTTTATTTGAATAAATCGCTCGCAACACGTAAAATTAAATTTACGAGGCTGAAAAACTACTATGCGACATAAATGTGAAATAAGATGAAAAGTATTCTGTGAGAAAATGAATTATCTAACAAGCATGTTTCTTCGTAGAAGAAATCGTGAAATACTGAAAAACGCCGCTTTAAGTATTTAATTGAAAATACTGATGGAAAGGTATAAAAATACCATTTCAGGCAGAGATTACTTGGAACTTCGTGGAAACGTTTATTTTTACCATTTTATCCTTTTTGCTTTCGATTTCACTTTTTATATATAGTTAAAATAAACTGATAGTTTTCATCATTTGTGATTAGATTCATTCTGAAAAAACTAGATTAGAGTTACATGCGCATTTATTTCAGCACTGGATTGAATTAAGGATGTGATGTCGAAACTCCAATTAATTTAGTATGAAAGAAAATTGTTGTAAAGAAAAAGGAGAATCATGAATTTTCTAATTAAATCTATCTGATGTGACTTCGATTACGATTTAAAGGTAATATTTGAAAGAACTGAATCCCTCAAATGGCGTAGAAATTTAACGATAGATACCAGCTAAAGTATCTTCTTTACCTGAAAAAGACGAGGTTCAGACAAGAAAAGAAAAAAGTGCCCTCGTATAATTATAACACGAGCCATTACATTTAGATGAATAAGTTAGCAGCTGAGTTTTGCGGATCATTCTTGAATCGCAATGATTATTTTTTTAAAAATTAATTGCTATATAAAACTGTTTTCTTTAATAGCTAGTACACAAAATTCAGTGACAATTATATCGTTTCGCTCTATTTCGGTAAGAATGCTGTTTACAAGGTTATGAAATTTAAAAAAAAACATTTAAAATTGTTTGCTTGAATTTATATTTAAGTTCTATATTTGATTTCAATCATGTCCTATTTTCAAATTTAAATTCTATTTCAAATTACGGCACTGCAGAATCAATCTGCTGATTTACTGATATGATATTTTAGCTGTGATTCTGAAGATATTTTTCGCAATATAAATAATCTATCTATAAGTATAAAGTATCTATAAGTATAAAGTATCTATAAGTATAAAGTATCTATAAGTATAAAGTAAATATACTAACGTATATTTTCTCTATATATAAACGTATATATCGTGGCAAATTTACTTATTTTACAACATATTTTCGAAAATATATCCGCTTTGAATTTCGGATGCATTAAGATAAAATATTCCAGAAATAAGATTCTTTCTACATTTACTTCGTCTTTTTACAAAATGTGATGTTCTTTGCAGTTACGGAACACCAGATTATACTATTTATATTGTTTGTTGGTTTTCTGAATTTCGTAAGCAGATAAGTCTTCATATCTTACATCATCGATGACTGTGATTCTAAACTTATTTAGATGTTTATAATTACATTTATTTTAGGAAGACAAACACGGCCGTCTTAACAAATGTGAGCGCCTTGGGCAGAGTTATTTGTACCCT
>BGPR01001525.1:222857-246163 GCA_013235015.1 Araneus ventricosus
TTTGATTTTTTTTTATTAGCGCCTTTCAATGTGTCAAATCTGTGCCTTTTCATTTTTAAAATTATAGTTAACATTTCGTAGAGGGCATCTAATCTATGAAATAAATAACCCAAACTTTTTTGTGCCTAAGCGTGGGTTTTACCGAGAAAGGTGTGGGACCTCTGGTAGCTTCCGGGCTCCCTAACTAGGGTATCGTGTTTTTTTTTTCTCAAGAACCCTTTTGATGTGCGTGAGAGGCACTTTAATCTTTTAGATGAGTTGAGCCCGATTACGTTTGTATTTTTGATTTCCCCAATTTTTCTCAATATTAATTTTATATACCTTCAGAAGCTCGTATACATGTGTTCCAGCCCCTAATTCACAGATATTGATCGCAATTTCTAATATATTGTTTCCAAACGGTCGAATTATTTCAGGCTCTCGTCGCCAACAATAAGGAACTTTACGGAGGGGGAAATGTCATCTCTCTCCTGAATTCATGGACATTTTTTAAATTGAAAGTGCAAGGAAATACAAAAATGTTATTTAAAAAACTTAAATGTAGCTTTGTATGACCGAATAGTTCATTTTCATAAGCTTTTCCGTAAGGCTAGTCAAAAATTTAACTTTTAATCTCACAGTAAGTTGTCCCCAAACATATTAGCATTTGTATTGCGCCCGACCAAGTATTAAATATTTTTTTGTGTAAAAGATAAAATAAAATCAGTATAATAAATATGTAGGAGTTCTTGGATCAATAGAGGACCTGAGCTAAAACCCAATTAGCTGTTGGATAACTCGGCACTGAAGGAAAAACTATATTTCTACCACATAGTTATATGTTAAACTATATTATTCTATTTGCTATTTTACAATTTATATTTTAAAACTCCTGTAAATGTTTGTTCATTACAACGGTACAAATGTGATTTGAATTCAACTTTCGTCCCGTATCAGTTTTTCGAGACTCTATTAATGTCTAGTAGGTAACTGCATTACCCTGTTTTACAGTACTGGTACAATTTTGATAGCTAGATATTTTTTTATCAAGGCAAATAAAGTATAGCAAGGGTTGTAGATAGGAACAATAGATATATCTGCCAAGCTACTAAAAGTGCCTATTACAATTTATCATTCAGAATCTCCGTTTTAAGAGGATGTATTCTGTATTTATCTGGTTTTATCTGAATGCATAAAGAAGTTACAGAACCTCCTGAGACCGAATAGCAATTCGTTCAAATTCAAGATATTCAACGATTTTTATCATTAGATATTACTCATCATGTTGTTATTTGTACATCACAACAACATGGAGATTTATAATATTTCTTAAAATTTTCATTGACACTAAATGCAATGGAAATATTGAAAAGTATTTATTTTATTGTCATACGCATTTTATAGATGATAATTAGCAATGTTAAAAAGTATGGATATATAAATATATATGACAGATATGATGTACTGCAATTTAATTTTTAAATTCTGAGATCATATTTGTGAAAAAATTGTAGAAGTATAATTATCTATTTTATATATATGTACATATCTTTAAGAGGTAATACCCACTTTAGTTATAGTCTTGTATTTAAAGTCAAAGTTCGCACTAAAATACATATTTGCTATTTATTATAATTAAACTTCTCGAGTTTGATTTACTGAGAAATGTACGTAAGTTATGACTATGTTCATTCATACACAGTTTGGAAATTCAGAACTTGGTAAAGACTTTATATTCTGAAATGTTTGCTTTGTATATTTTACGTGTATCCAGAATCACGCAGATTTTATGAAAATTATATGGAGCTGATATTAATAAATTCTCACAGAAGTCTGTTAGGAAATGGAACCAACAAAAATTAGCTTTTAACATTTAATCTCGGATCAATCGAGGATTTTTTTAAAAATTTATACGATTATTGTTTTATTTGAATAAGAAACCTTGAAGTAAAAAAAATTATGCGCCATAAAGATTTCCTCGCAAACCTCGGCTAACAAAACATGAAGTAAATAAAATATCGTTGAAGAAAAGCAAACGTGTACATGCTTTGCATCCGCTTCCTGAACGGATATCAGTAATCAAATTTAGTGAAAGAAGAAGATATTAAACCGAAACTCAGTTAATGATCGCCTTAGACGGGAAAGAACTTACATAAATATCGATTTTAAATTCTTGAAAAATATACACCAAACTTTGGACAGGAATAATTATCAAGAAACAGGTTTGCGATATTTTACTCTACATAGTGTAGTTATAGTTAAATAATGGAATAATATATTATCTAATACTATCACTTTTATGCGCCTTGTGATATCTTAAATAATGATACAAATAAATATTTAAAAGAAACTTTTGTCATCTCAGACGACAAAAACATTGTAACATCTTTACTTTTATTTGTCACTAGCCATCTTCGGCAAACAGCTGGTTAGCCCATTTAAATTCGTTTTTAGTTTTGTATTTAATATTAATTACAGCATTACCCGTCGCATTTTCAGCCACTATAGCAAACTCAGCAAAGATGGACAAAAAACTGAATATTTTATTGTATTTGACAGATAGTAAAATATTTAAAGACGAAAATTTTAAAATGCCTGTGATACAATTCTGTATGATGCATTACAGCTAGCGAAACTTACAAACTGAGTTTCAAATAACTTTCATTCAATTCATCTATCATCGGTAGAATGATTAACGCTGAATATGGTCACGAAAGCCGAACGTGTTGGAGGTCCGTGTGAACAATTGGGTACAAAAAGTGAGGCTTCAAAAATTCATAGACATTTAAAAGACCCGGGAGTAGAGGAGGCAGTCAATAAAATTTAAGAATTAGTTAGTTTTATTTAGTCCCGAAAACTATTACCTTTTTGTAATTCCTAGCTTCAGGCTATAATTTCTAGTGTCTAATATCAAATTTGATGAGTTATCATTTGAGGAAATTCAAGTTTGCTGGCAGTACTGTATTCATAAGCCTAACCAAAATTTTAATAAAAAAATAACTTTCAAAATAAAAAAAAAAATTAACTTTTTTAAAAATAAAATTAACTTTAATTATTTTTTATAAAATTTTTTTAAAAAAATAATTTTAATAAAAATTTGAAAGGGTTTTCAGGCCTCATAATTTTTAAATGGCAGGAAAGCATGAGTTTAAGTGCTTGAAGAAAGGACGAAAATCATTTCAGTCTACTTCACACACAATAAAAACAAACAAACCTAAAATCAAATATATGTTGCCACACTTTATAAAAATATTACTTTGAAGCAGGCGCGATAAAATATTTCAGAAATGCAATGAATACTAAAGTGAAAATTCTGCTTTGAGTTAATTTCCCAAGAAAACAACTTATACTATCACAATCGCAACATTTGCAAAAGCTCGTGAATAAAAGATTTGCTGAAATAATGAGATGGTTTCAATTTTACTTACAACAAAAAAACATTGTTAGAATTCATGTTTTAAAACATTTTGAAACATTAATTAAAATTTATGTCGCATGGGAATAAGATCGGTGTCATTGAAAAGCTAATTGTTTTATCTTTACAATGGTGTACAAATATTTTTTCTGCAATAATAGGATCCGAAGTTATTCAGGAAAAACGTCAAAATATAAGGTAATTTTTAAATAATTTAAATTCTAATTAAAATTTCGAAAAATCTTTTCTTAATGAGCATCTACTACACAAGAAGCAACCGCCTGCCAAATTTAAAGTTTCTAGTCCCAGTGGTTTGGGAGATTTCGTGATGAGTGAGTCATGGTATTTGCCTTTTATTTATAAAGATGAAGAGTATATGAATGATGTGAGGAGTCTTTAAAGTTAATTATATCTTAAGAAAGCAGATATATATGAAGCGCTATTTCTTCCTATTTAACAAAATTCTGTAGTTTCTATTATTAATTTTGCACTATATAGATAATTTTATCAGATGACAACATATAACTAGCATAATGTGTTTAATCCACACACCCTTTTCTTTCACAAGTGCTCGGAAAATAAATTCTAAAACAATTTGCTCAATATTATTGAGTAATTGGCGTGAAGAGTAAGTTGTTTAATCGATATAATTTATAAATATTCATAGAACCGCAAAAATCTGACTTATTAAGGAATTAACCCTACTTTTATATAAATTTAAAACTAAACAATTACTTCTAAAATGAAATCTTTACACTATCATAATAATTGTATTTCTTTTTAAAATAAGCCTAATTCGAAAAGAAAAGAATGTGTCACCGATTGAAGTTACTTAACTAAACATAGTTGTAAACAATCAATGATTTAAAAAAAAATTTTTTTATAGAATTATTATTTAAAAAAGAAAGCAGAATTAAAACTGGACAAGAAAAAAATTTTTTATACAAAAATTAAAAAGGACTATAGGAAAGGACGAAAGGAAAATATAGGATTGCTTGTATTACTTTCTTTTTTTAATGTAGGCTTTATTGGTATATCTGTCTGTTTAACTAAGCATAATAATAAATGCGCTACGTTAAAACATGAATGCACCATTTATTTAAATGATATGCACACATATTTGTCGAAGACAACACAGGTCGCGAATAGTTCCAAAATCACTTAATCAATTCTAGAATCTTTAAAAACTACTCACCATTTATAGTTCCAATAAAGATCAAGAAACAGCAAAAAGGAAAAGTATTCGTAGCTCTAGTCATCAAAGTAGAAAAGAATTTCTCCATAGTTCAGAATAAAGTTGAGAAAGAAAAAAGTCAGTTCTGTTCCTTACTAATCAGTGAGCTGGAATTTATCTTCCTTTTTCATAATGCCAGATGACTTCTAACAATTGAGACGCATGAGTTGAAAACTCAAGCCTCCCTCAGGACTTGCTTTACTTTGTCAATTGAGAAAACTTTTCCCAGTGTCCTAGTAAAGCCATCGCGGGGAGGATACATTTCCGTCTGGCATCGCTTCATGTGTGCGGCGAATGTATAGGAGAAGTCTAGGACAGAGCGCTCTGGTGGTGGTTGGGGGAACTAAGAGAGTTGAGGTCGAGGAAATTGTGTTCTAGAGATGTAGTGATATGCTTCAACTATGTTTTAATCGGTTTTCCAAAGGAATGGAATGCTTCAAATGATTCTAAAAATGGTGGCTTCGACAGTAAGGTAAATGTAAAAAAATAATACTGTCTGTTTAATATTCATAAAGACTGGTTTACCATGAAAAAATTGTTTTGAATTTCAAATTGTGATGAAAACATACTAAAGAGCGTTTGCGAAATTTATGTCCGAACAAAAGAATTCCTAGCATATAGATAAAAATAATTATTTTAAATAGAAAAAATGCGTGAAAGGAAAATGGCTAATTCCTTTCTTTCATATATTTTTTTGCTGAATACCCATGAAGACTTATCAATTACGTGCATAATTTAAATTCCAGCTAAATAGGCACTATAAATAACAAAAATTTTATTACTTTAATTATATTATTTACATGATTATTAACAAGTTACATAGTACAATTTTAAGGCCAAACGATATTTTTAAATATATTTCTTTTATGGCGAGACGATTTTTTTTATCTAATTAATTTCTTTTCTTAAAATATTTTAATAATTCTACATATATATTTTTTATTCGTTACGAATATTAGATGTGTTCATGGGTATTCAGCAAAGTCTAACCACTATACAATTCAATATAACTATTTAAAGATATAAGTTTAAAAAATATCAATTTGTGTAGAACCCCTCATCTTTTAGCTTCTCTTCGACAGGAGCTAAAATTCCGCTCGTTGTAATGCTGATATCTTTCTGAATACTAATGATATTGAACTGAATATTTTTATATAAGTTGCGCTATATATCTGGCTTTAAAGTTGTGAAAGAAAAATTACACTATGTTTCGCGCATGCGCAGTAAAATATTATTAACTAAACATGCTTATAATTCCTGTAATATTCAAACATTCTTTTCCAAATTTTTACAAAATGCTTTTCTAACATATTGTCATCTTTTCTGTAAGTTTCGTATAATATAACAGAAAACTCTGCATGTTATAAGCAAAAAACAGGTGGGAAAATTTGAGATTTTTTAAGAAAACCTTTATATCTTCCCAAATATTTGTTCTGAGTTTACGAAAATTCCTGTAGATATTATGCACATTATACATCACCATTTGTGAAAGTTTCATATTGTTATCAGTATTTTGTGAAGCGGGGTGGGCCAAACACGTTTTTGTCTTCATCAGTTTGTAGACGGTCCCTAATTGCCCTCAGGACCGAATCTTCAATGTAAAATGTGAGTTATTGTCTATTCTTTGCATGTCCGAAGTTTAAAGGCAGTCAGTTAAACCATTCCGGAGAAATTCTAAAAAATGTGAAAATCTGCAAGTGTCCGGATACTTTTGGGCATATAGTGTATATATATATATATATATATATATATCTATATACAAAATAAAGAACATTGGCGCCATCTGACGCCGACACCGAGACACAAGCAGCGGGGCGTAAGCATTCTCCCCTCCCCGTTGACATGTCACATACATTCAACATTAAAAGGCATTACAATTAAATAAATTTTAAGTTGTCGCACACAAAGAAAATGCAAAGATACCCCAGTATTCAGATTCACAACCACAAAACACTATACAATTAAAACTTACAATATATACACTCAAAATATTAATAAATATGAATGAAATTCAAACTGGCATAGGCAATAGGCACACTCGCGAAATGGCTCGTTTATACTCACCATTTTGGGTTTTAACCTTCACGACCCTAATTAGAGTATCATTTCCACTATATAGTTTTGTAATTCTGCCCAAAGGCCATTTAAATGTAGGTATATTGTCTTCGATCAGGACAACCAAATCACCCACCCTTACATTTTTCTTTTGGAATTGCCACTTGTTACGTTGCTGTAATTCACTTAGATAGCTTCGATGCCACTTATTCCAAATAAGCTGCACCAACCGGGTCACCCGTTGCCATCTCTTAAGAACACCTTTACTCAAATCAGTTAAATTAGGTTCAATTATAGAGTTCATTGACCTACCTATTAAAAAATGAGCGGGTGTTAAGGCATTTAAATCATCCGCATTGTTCGATAAAGGGCACAGGGGTCTGGAATTTAAAATTCCATCGATTTGGATGCACACAGTCAAAAAATCCTCGTATGTTAGATGTGACCTTCCCACGATTCTCTTAAGATGGTATTTGGCAGACTTCACTGAAGTTTCCCACAAGCCACCAAAGGAAGGCGCTCTCGGCGGAATGAACTTCCATTCAATTCCCTCAGCTGACAAGAAACCCGAAAGCTTCTCATCTGGTTCTTTAACCAATTTCAAAAGTCCCTTTATTTCCTGATTTGCACCAACAAAGGATTTTCCAGTCGGAGTACAATTTTGCAACTTACCTCTGCGACCAAAAAATCTCTTAAGGGTTGCAATAAAAGCCTCAGATGTGGGGTCCGATACAATTTCTATATGAACTGTTTTACATACAAAACACACAAATATACATATATACATTTTATGCAGGACTCCTTTTCTTTGATTACGATATCTGATCGTAAATGGGCCACAAAAATCTACACCAGAGCAATTAAAAGGATAGTCAGGAACTACTCTATCCCGGGGCAGACTACCCATTAGTTGAGACGTAACCACTGGCTTGGCCTTAAAACAAACAATACATTCATATACAATTTTTCTGCACAAAGAACGACCATTTAGGGGCCAAAACCTTTCTCTTACACAGTGAAGAAGGGAAGAAGCACCGATATGAAGATTTTTTAAATGAAAATATGCAATTATTTGATTTGTCAATTTATGTTTATTAGGCAAAATTGCCGGGTATGTAGAAACATAAGGTAAATCTGAATTACCCAAGCGTCCACCCACTCTCAATACTAAATAACTATCAAGAAAGGGATTTAGATTCTTTAGCTTACTATTTGGTAAGACACCCTTCTGGCACTGGAGGTCCCGAATCTCAGCTGAAAAAACCTCCCCTTGGACCATCCCGACCAACCTATTTTCAGCCTGGTTCAACTCTGAGGCACAAAGAGGCCCAGACACTATCACATTAGATTTTTTTACATTTACAAATCTTAATACATAACTAAATATGCGAAGAATTTTCACATAACTATTACTCATACACAATAAATCGGATAAAAGAGACAAATCAGAATTTGTTGAAACACAAACACTGCATATAGGCATCTCAGGAACTACACCATTCTTGAGCTCGCAGGAGTACTCGGATTCATCCATCAGGGGTGATCCCGGTCCAGTTGACAATTCACCTCGTTCAAGAAATGATGGGCCACTCCACCATAACTTCAATTCGGGAAGATCACGAGGGCTTAGCCCACGCGAAACAAGATCCGCAGGATTAAGATGCGATGGCACATGAGTCCAGCAACAGTTCTCCGTCAATCTTTGCACCTTTGAAACGCAGTTAGCGATAAAGGTCTTCAAATGATTCGCAGGAGAGTTCAACCATGCCAGGGCGATAGTCGAATCGGTATGAAGCACAATGTCGCTAATCTCCAATCTCAGAGAGGAGCGTATCTTCTGAACAAGCTGAACTAGAAGAACGCAGGCACAGAGCTCCAACCGGGGTATTGAAATGACTCGAATGGGCGCAACACGCGATTTGCTTGCCAGAATGGTCACCTTCGCACTATTGTTTTGATAGAAACACTGCAGGTAGACGACAGCTCCGTATGCTGCCTCAGACGCATCTGCAAAACCTTGAAGGACGATTCTTAACCAAGTGTCGGTCAGAATAAATCTGATTATTTTTACTTTTTCGATGCACTTCATGGTTGTCGCAAATTCCTTCCACTCATCGGCAATTGTATTGGGCAGCACATCATCCCAATCCAGCCTCTGCTGCCATAATCGCTGCAGAAGGACGTTTGCTCTTGTTAACACAGGGCCCAAGAAACCCAGAGGGCCATACATTCTAGCAATAACACTTAGCACTTCACGCTTGGTATAAGATAGTTTAATTGAAATGGACACCTTAAACACAAAACGATCCTGGAAAGGCCTCCAACTGATTCCCAACGTCTTCACAGACAAGTCAGTGTCAACAGAGAACGAATGCTCGACGTCTGTTGACAACGAACTGTTCAACAACTCAGGAGAATTAGAAGACCACTTGTGAAGGTTCATTCCACACGATTTCAGGGCATCTCGTAGTTATGATTGTAGTCGACGGCAGTCTCTAGATCAGGTGCTCCACTCACAATATCATCCATGTAGGTGTCGTGCAGCAGAACTTCAGATGCCAGAGGAAATCACGATTTTTTATCTTCGGCCAGCTGTTGTAGGGTCCTTATGGCAGGAAAGGGTGCGTTGGACATCCCATAAGTTACCGTTTTTAAACGATAAGCTGAAACCTCTGCATTGGGTCCTGTTTTCCACACGATACGCTGGAGGTCTTGTTGATCTGGGTCGATTAGGATATGCCTATACATTTTTTGTATATCGGTAGTAAAGGCAAACTTGTGTCTCCTAAAGCGGGAAATTGTCTGAAAGACGTCCTCTATGACGTCGCCTTTCATTAATATGTCGTTCAAACTTATGCCCGTTGTAGTGGGGGATGAGGCATTAAAGACAACTCTCAACTTGGTTGCTAATTTATCAGGGCGAGAACACGATGATGGGGTATGTAGTATTGTGTGGGCGGTTCACTCGATTCAACAACCCTCTCCAAATGACCCAAATCTTCATACTCTCTCAAAAAGTCCGTATACTACGACAAGTACTCCGAATCCCTATACAAACGCTTCCACAACGAATTAAGTTGCCTAACAGCCCTGTCTTTAGAATTTCCTAAACATGACGGATCCCTACTCAAGGCCATACTACCATTGATACTACATATCTACCATCCTTATTTCTCTTATGGTACGCACAAAATGATCCTCACACAAAGATGCCTCCGTATTTCCCGTACATTCCACATCAACACTCTCAATTTCCCAAAATTTTTTCAAGGTTTTATTTAAATCATGGTCAAGAATCAACCCACAATGAACACGATCCTCCGCCACCTGATCGACACTCCCACTAACAACATAACCAAACACAGTATTCCGCAACAATAATTGAGAGTTTTGAGCATAGATCTGTCCCGGCCTCAACAATTCATAAAAAATCTCGGCACCTAATAACATGTCAATTTTATCAGGAACATTGAAACTATGATCAGCTAATGACACAAACTCCGAAACATCAACATCCACATTAATTACTTTATTTGGAATGAAATCGGTAATTTTGTTAACCACTAACATCAATAATTCTAGTTCGAAACTTTTATCCCTATTTGCCACTGAGGTCTTAACGTAGTTCTTCACAATCATACTTGCATCATTAACACACGAAACAGTATTTACCTTTTCCATCCTCAATTGCACTCTTTCCGCACACGCCTTAGTACACATGCAAGATTGAGATCCGACATCCAGCAGACATCTAACCTCAACCCATTGCGAGAACTTATTTTTAACAAGCGCGCGAATAGTACTCAAAAGCACGTTTTTAGGTTTGCCCTTCTCAATTCCAGTCGCCACAAATTGGGATTGCGAATTTACTTCCGCAGTTTCCTCGCTCTGCTTTGGAACGAAAGCAGGTGCATCTAATTTCAAATGAGAAGCGGGATTGCCGGAATTCTCACGCGGGAAATGAATCATTCTATGATGAGGTTTAAGGCAAAAACAGTTCTTTACCGAAAGACACTCGTTCAACTTATGGGGCGAAAAACAACGAAAACAAAGATTATTTCGTTTTACCACCTCCGCTCTATCCCATACTGATAGCCGTCTAAATTGGGAACACGCAGAAAGGGAGTGAGACGCTCTTTTACAAAGAACACAATTTATATTTTTAGTTTCAGACACGAAGATTTTGGATATATTTCTATCCGCTCGCCAATTAGAAGTCGGCCATTTATTTCCTACCACTCGCTTTACTTTACCCACGGCATTCCTATTGATTAGTTCTTTTGTACTCCTACCTCTCGATGACAAGTAAACATCACACTCCCGACCGAGCTGTTGAGGTTTAAAAAAGATTCACCCTGTTTGACCGCAATATGAGTCATCAATTCTCGATCAAGCGTTTCAAAAATCCTATCAGAAACTATAAGATCACACAGAGATCTAAAATCAGTCACCTTGCATAACTGACAATAATAGTCAAAGGATGCACATAAACGAGAAGCGAACTGAACGTAAGTCTCCGATGGCAACCTCTGAGCCTTTTTAAAATTACTCAGGCATTCTTGAGGGTGGGTTAAAATCCCTTTAACACTAACTGTTTTATCTTTTCATAATCACACAAGTCCTCCTGACTAACATACGCTAGTAAATTATTTATCCTTTCTCCCAAAATATTTAAGAGAATCTCGGCTTTTAATTCATTAGGCACAGATTTATTCTGGAATGCTTTTTCCAAAGAATGGAAAAACAGATTAAACGATTCTGACCTAACAGGCACCGGGATTGTTAGGGTTTTAACACTTTTAATTAAACTTTCCAAATTATCATTTAGGGAACCTGGTTCTCCGATTTCGGTAGCCTGATATGTGTTAACCAAATTCTTTCTCGCATTCTCAATTTCCAACTGTTTTTCTAATTGGGCTAACTTTATTTTCTCTATTTCATACTCTCGCTTGTCCCTTTCCGATTTTTCCCTCTTTTCTTCTAAAATAGTATCAATAAGATTACGCACCAACTCAATATCGTCCCTATACAAATCACTAGATTCGATCAAAGCCTTCAAATCCACCACTTTCGCCTTGTCTGGAACCGTCAAACCCATTTCTTCCGCAATCGCGATTAGCTCATCTTTCCTAAGATTCAATTTAGAAGACATTATTAAACATATGCTATCCCTATGCCATTCACATGAACTAAAATACACACAATGTACTCTAAAAACAAAGACAATACCATTCACTAGACTATCATTACTATTTGACAGAAGTTAACATTAAAAATTCGAACCCAATTCTGAATCAGCACAAACCACCGGCAAACGCAACCAACACACAACTGAAAGCTACTCATAAATAAAGCAATTAACATTAAAACCAACAGCAATAAAACCTCAACACCAACTAGTCCATTTCTCATCTCAATCTACAATTAAACCAATTATTTCACTCACCAAAACAGCACCGTCCAAAATGCCGAATTCGCCTAATCAACGCAAATCACGTTTTATAAATCGCCACATCAGAACTCCGCAAACACGCTCACAAACACCAATTTTCGAAGGTCACAGACCACTGCCTCCGGCTCGACGGACCAAAAATGGTTAGCACTACACAAGACACAGCTCAGAAAGGACACATCACACACAATCCTCATGGACTGTACTATTTTATTAAAATCAACGTCACTATATATATATATATATACAAAATAAAGAACAGTGGCGCCATCTGACGCCGACACCAAGACACAAGCAGCGTGGCGTGAACAGACTCGTTCAAGTAGGTATCATCTGGTCAAAGAATTTGGGGAAAGTCAGGATATCCATCAGATTGACTGTCCAACTAGTTCTAGCGCACATGACTTATGTTGTTAGTTGAAATGTTGCTTTCCCTTCTGGAATTATCCATATCCTGAAGACTATGTTGGTGGAGGAGTGGGAATGGCTGCCACAAGTGGTCATAAATTTCCTCATTTTTGCCATGGATTAATGTTGTGACTGCCATTCATAATCGTGAGAAAGAATTATACTCTCTGTTATTCCATATTTTATTCGATATTGCAACCTATGTTTGGAAACTTCCTGCGGTGATGATTTTTATGCCTGACCATGTGGGTGTGCCACAAGTGTTGTATGATTATTTAATTATATTTGTATTATTTCAACTTCCATACTTTGTATTTGCCTTATACTTCAGGAGCTAACTGGCCAATTATAAGAATTTTGTTAACTTCTGATAACCTGTTTATATTAGTTCTTTTCCCTTGGCATGTTTAAGAATTCCAGCTGATAGGTTCATTCAACATTTTAATTGTATGATTAAATTTAAACAATAGTCTCAATCTAAGAAAAACTAATAAGAAATCTTTGAAGAAGAAGCAGAATGTTTTACAGCTGGAACTTAGGATGGGAACAACATTTGATCTATTGATTTTATCTACGAAACGCGTTCCAAATTTAAAGAAAATATTCTATCACCATATTTTCATAAACATTACTTCTTTTCCTGTTTTGTAAAATAAATCTTTTAAAATAAAAATATCATAATAACGGCTTTTGTTTAAATATTTTAAACATTTTTAAATTGTAAATAACGAGTGCTATAAGAACTCCTGAAAACATTATGCCCTTTGTTTCAAATTTTTCTTTTTCTCCACTCAAATTTTTATGAAAAATTTGAATGGAGACATATTTCTTCCTCCCCTCATTTCTTCCAGAAATATACTCAGTAACATTTATTGTCGCCTTTTTTTTATCGAAATTAATATCCATTCTCTAAATATTAAGAAAACTAAATTTACTATTTAGCAAACTCTGAAATTAACATCAAAGTAAAAATGTTACATTAGGAAGAAAACACAATGTATAAGCAGAAGCAATTATTATAAAGATAGCTTTGTAAAAGTTTTTAATGTCCAATAAAATGTATGTAATCTTTTTAAAATATTTATAAAAATATACTGCTAAAATAATCAAAACACCCTTTTCAGATATTCACTGTTTGCAGACGCTGAAAAAATATTCTAATGAACATATAGTTGTTGCCTCTGAAAAGTTTTTATAATGCAGCAGACAATAGAATTGAAATACGCTGCGAGTCGTTATGGTTATAAGAGATTATATTCAAAATTAGAAGCTACTAAGTATGAAAAAGATTTAAAAAAGCAATTCTTTGAATTTAAAATTACCTTAATGTATGGGAAAAGGTTGGATTTCTTTGTTTTAAAAGCAAACGAAGAAAGAATAATATTTCGAAATATATCCTGGAGAAGAAAAATGATTGGGATTGAGAAGCGAAAATGTATGTTGCATCAACTAGATATCAAATTTGGCATAGCATGGTTTCAGAACGCGAAACTGAAATAAAATTCTGCAGGCATCACATCTAGAAATAAGTTATGAAATGATGTTAATTCATGTCAGCTGAATCAGAAGATGTGTGTGACACAAATAATTGCTTTTTGTGTGAATCTGAAAGAAAGTTTGTTCTGCTTAGTAACTATTATTGTTTAAAGTTCAAGTTTTAACATGTGTAAATTTCTTCATAATGCATAGATTAAAAAATTAATGGAATCGTTAATTATAAATTTAGATGGAGAGATAAATCGTACATTATTCAACAATATCATTGAACGTTTAAAAATGTGATATATTTCCCATTTATACTATATAACTGAATATCTTATTAGTATGATTCTATCAATGAGGACCAAATTATATGTTTATTTTTAATCAGAATTGGAAACAATAATTTTAAAGCCCTCTCAAATGTTTTGTCATTTTTTCTAGTCCTGTTAACCTTCATTTTTGAAATCAAATAAATTCTTTATATATTTTCAGATAATTAATTCTCTTTTTCAATTTGATAAACTATGTTTCCTTCAAAGCTGCTATTTAAATTATTTAAACTCATAATAATATTTTATAGAAATAATAGAGTTATCAATTAATATATCCGAAAAATCTGGTCAGAATCCTAAGTATCAGAACATGTAGAACGACTTTACAATTAGTATTCAATATTAAAAAATATCATAAATTTTGCAAAATGCTGTAAAAGATGAATATTTCCTCTGGTGCTACATGTAATCTTCTCTATTCAATAACTTGAGAATTTATAATAATTATTACCTCCCTCTACTGTACAAACAAATATTGTGCTCATAACTTAGGATGTTCATGAACAGAATTATCTTAAAAGTTATCGGGTATAATGTTCTATCTGCAGTAGGTAAAGGCTTAAGGATATTATTCGTGACACTAGTTTGAGATACAACATCAAAGAGAGTTATATTTTATAACAATTACAATTAATATAATTTAACAAAAGATATCAAAAATTAAAAAAAATTAATTAAATTTTTTTATTAGAAAGAATGGCGCTAATGCTGCAACTTCCAATAAAATACAGAGAAACGAATACAAAAAAAAGAAAAAATATACATGAAAAATAGAAGAGGTAAACAATACCGATAACAATACACCTTATGCGCGCCGAACGCAGCAGCATCCAGTAATTACATCAACAGTATTGCCCACAATTCCAATCACTATAGAATCAAAAACAAAAAATCATGATCTAATAATTAAAACACATAAAAAAACAATTAGAATGGAAGAAAACTCGAATGGCAAACGTTTTCAATGACCACTCGCAATCGGAGTTCTAATATGGATAAATTTTTTATCAAGGAAATGACTACATAGTCAAAATTATACCCTCTGTAGCCTGAATTTATCCATTAACTGAAATAAAGGAAAGAATCTCTTTAGAAGAAGAAAAAACTTAAATTCTTCTATAGCAAATCCAAAAGAGAGACTAGAGAAAATAAACATTTACCTTCTGTCGATATAGAAGTAAGAATGACGCTATCGAGGAACATACAAGAACAAAAGAAGTGTAGGTCTAGAAGCTAGCATACCTAGCTCCATCGATGGAGAAAAATTCGAACCAAATTATCAGAAGAATGAAAGTTCTTCAAAAACTGTTTAAGTATGTTATTGACGTTAAAGAAATTATTTGGTTAACCGTTATCTTTTAAATTATTCTTTAAATTATCTAAAGCTTTAACAAAAGTTGAATGGTTATTACAAATATTTTTTATTCTATTAATTGGAGAATAAATGGAATTTCTTATATTTTTAAAGTGAAGATTAGTTTGAGAGTCTCAAAATGTAAATTAACATCAACAAATGCCTTAAAATTAAATTCTTTCCTTTTATTATAAATGCCAATAGAGACACCTGAATTCAAAATTTAAATTTCCAAGTCCAAAAAATTGCATTTGTTCAATTCATTATTAGTTTTGTTTAATCTAAGCTCTTCTAAATAGCAATTAGATATGGAGTTAATATTATTAAAATAAAACACTGAATGGTCATCAATGTAACGATAACCAAAAATAAGTTTATTTTTAATTAGTTCTCTCTCGTATGAGTGAAGAAATATATTAGCCAATGCACTAGAAAAATAACAACCCATAGGAATTCCCAAAACCTGCTTATAATAGTTAATTCCATTAAAGAAATAATTTTCACAAATATTAACTCTACAAATTCCTAACCATTTATTTTTATCTATTAAATCAGTATTAAGGTATAAATCATTAGGTGTAAAATTATTTATATTTTATAAGACACGAAAATTCTTTCTTCATTCCAACGAATGCATATATGCACTTGAATAAAAGAAATCATTTTCCACTTATTAAATTCCAAAATTTTCAACTATACAACAATTTGCCAAAAGTTTGCTTGTTAAATATTGGGTCCTTAAAATTGCGTATGATTTTAAAGTGATGCTGTGATTCTTGTCTGCATATGTCTATTGATTCAATCACTACTGCGGATTTTCAAATGTAATAATATTATTAACATTATACTGAAGATAAAATTTTGTCCAAAGATTTAGAATCGGTCATATCTTTCATTTTAGCCAAATTTTGAAGGTGCCAGTAATAAAGAAAAGCAAATATATATATATATATATATATAGGAGACATTTAATTATTTTCATTAACTTTAAAAGGTTTGTTGAAACTTTTATAATTGCTTTAAAAAATCAGTTAATCGAATTAGAATTAAAAGTTCTTTCAAGATAGTTAAGCAATTTCAATTACGTAGCTTTACATGTCGTATTCTTATAAACTGTTCTGGATAGATTATTTCTTTAGGCTTCAGCATGAGAAAATATAAGATAGTCAGCTTATGCCTGATTTACTTTAATTTTTTAAGTCAGATTTCATGATTTCATTTCTTATCGTTAATTTGCAAATAATATTAGCTAGATATAATTTTCCTCTATTATGCTACTTTAATATATCAAAATGTTCAGTGAACTTCACTTTTTAAGCTGGTATAAGAAATTGCCTGCAACTAATCATATGCTTAGGTGTAAGACTTGTTTTTTAATATGAAGTCCAGGTACCCAGTTTCCCATCTCGTCGGGGTAACAGAACAATCCCCTTCTAAAAATTAGAAATATTAAAGAGAAAAATCAGATATACCACATAAAGAATGTTCTTCAAACTAAACGGAAAACTATATTTCAGCAAAACCTAATAGGCAAGTCAATCTTCTTGCATTAATGTTGGTTTAAAATTGATTTGATTTAGAGAAATAAGGCGTCTTTTTAATCAGCACAGTTATTGTCGATGAATCCTGCAATGCAATTGTACTGGAATAGAATGTCTACTCCTTAGGGCGAAACGATGGTAATGAGGTTGATAGGACATTTAGAACTTGGACCTGGACATTCTATCCTTCGTATTAACGGAACCGATTACATTGCATGTTAATGACGCAATCATTCAAGCCATAGGGCAGTAATTTTACGAAGTGTTGTTGTATATGATTCGAACTTTAGGCTTGGCATCCTCGCCATTCAGGCAAGAACCTCTTGGATTTCTGCTTTTTTTAAATTTTTGTTCTATCCTTGTATATTTTCATTGCGTTTTTCAGCGCGAAGCTGCGGTGACCTTGTAGCAAAATCTTGGCCTCGGGGTCGGTTCAAGACCCGATTCTACGAAAGATCCGTCTCGTATGCCGGCGTGGGACAGGGTATATATGTATAAGATCAAACGTCGTCCCTCCAAGAATTTTTGCCTATCAAAACTCATATTTTCCAAGAGCATACATTTGAATTCGAATTGTTCCAGGTACGATACCCAATTCCACCCAAAGATTCGCAGTATATGAGGGCCTTGAACACATTCAATCTGGTGCAGATGTTCAAACGTCCTCTGGCTAGTATGGCGATGCCGTCCAGGTGTCATTCTCGTTATGTGACCACGATTTAACTCTTTAATTCCGAGGCGACTTTTTTCTTCTAGCCTCTTAAAAATCAGACCTTTTTGTGAAAATGCAACATGAATTGGACTCTCCTAACACGCGTGGTCATTTACCCCACCCCCTGATATAACCTTTCCTTAAGGTACTCGGAAACGGGTTGTGGTTGGCAAAGGGTAATTGGACCTCCTACCGCGCTTATCTCCGAAGCGATCTCAGAACCTCACTTCCTATCAAAAGAACCCAACCGCCTCAAACCGGCCTTCGTCGTTATTAAGAGGAAATTTTTAGACCGCCCGGGACCGCCTCGCTTGGTATGAGAGGGATAACGATACACAGTCTGTCTCAAAATAGCTCTCATATTGCTTCGAAACGGGACGATAATTAAACTAAACTAAAAATATGTTGTGCATATGTTAAATCTCAGATCTGTATCTCTAATAACTGATTAACTCGGGAGGACGCGCGGAGGTCATTTTATGACCCCAAGCTTCTTAAAACTGAGATTCCTAGAAAACGAGCCACCTGTTCATTCCTTCCTTATCAGTAGCTGGGTTTGTCACCCCCTCTACCTTTTCTGAATATTTAAAAAGTATTTCCGGAATTATGTGGTCACCTAATACACGTTTGATCAGTTACTGGAGTTATTAAATGACCCCGTGCGTCTTTATGCTTGTTCCACAGACTAGTTATTTCACGTAACTGAAACAGTCAGCTCGTTTATTTCCTTGCCGATTTGAAGTATTTAACTGTTACTCACAATGGCGACTCCAAACGAAAAAGCAATGGAGCGCTTACATAAACTTCTTGCTGAAGTTGAAACTGATGAAGATCCAGACTTTGGCAATGAAGACAATGAACCTGAGAATATTTTAGAAGATATTTTTTCAGATCATTAAAGTTTCTGCGAACACGATACGGAATCGGAAGAGGACGAAAATTCTGGAAATTGTTTTCATCAAAAGAGGGCATTGAGTGGAGAAAATCAAAATACAGGCAGAATATTCGTTGACAAAACATTCTGTCTTACATATCTAGAACAAAAGGACCAGCGAAAGATGTGTGAAAGGTCAGAGAGACCTGTGAAGAGTTGAGAGTTATTCATCAACTATAACATGATACATTTAATTGCAGAGTGAACAAATATATTTATCGAGAAATGCGCACCAAACCACGTGAAAGAGATGAGCGAAAAATGAACCTCTAGAAATCAGTGCTTTATTAGAGGAAAATAATCGATTAGATTTTATTTGAGTTAAGCACTGTATTCTTAATGTCTAAAAGTCAATATCGTTATTTTTTCCAACTAAAAATTATAATTATTTTAACAGCACAGGGTTGAATTTTAGTTTGGAGTCATTCTATGACCCCCACGCTAAGGAGGCGCGCGTTCTCTCGGGTAAATGTGGTAGTGTAACATTTCGTTTTCATGCCAGTGAAAATGCATAATTGTTTTAGGTCCTTCGACATTGATTATTCATTTTTCTGTGTCCTATAAACTTTTCTTTAGCTGTAACTTTTAGGTCACCATATATAAAAAATATATATACTATAAACTTTCTGTTTTATATAACCGTTGATAGAAGTGTTTTTTATCTCGAGGAAGAGTTCAAGAAGAGTAAAAGAAGTTAGAGAAGTGTTAATGTGGTAGTGTAACATGTCATCTTCATGCCAGTAAGGATGCATAAATGTTTTAGGTCCTTCGACATTGATTATTCATTTTTCTGTGTACTATAAACTTTTCTTTTGTTATAAATTTTAAGTCACCATATATAAGAAATATATATGTGCATATGTATAATATATGTGTCCAAACTTTCTGTTTTATATAAACGTTGTTAGAAGGGTTTTTCATCTGTAGGGTGAGTTCAAGAAGAGTAAAATAATTTAGAGAAGCGCATCTTATAAAGTAACATTTGATACTTGAAATATAGATAACAATTTACCTGAAGAGAACATTAAACCATGAAATAAACTTTCATTTTTTTTATTTTTTGAATGTTACTAGTGAGTTAGCACATCAATACATAATGCACTCTAAAAAAACACTCTCAGTAAATTTTTATGCAATATTTACTCACCTTCCAGACATAAAAAAACAGAAGTACAAAAAAAGGACCTATAAAGTTTAACTACTTGAGAAGAAAGGTACAAGTATGTGAAGGAACATAATGTCCGTTAAACTCTTTAAGTTTACTGTCTTTACTGCTTTGATTTCTACTATGCTTTTCAAACCTAGAAGTGTCTGCAATTTTTCCTTTTGATTTTCCATAAATCCCCAGACAAGTCAGACTTTAGCAACCATTTCATTGCACATGTGAGGAGTATTTATTGTTACGACTCAGGAAAGAGACAATTAATTCTTGGTATTCTATTTCGAGAAACGATTGTTTCGAATAAGTTTTAAAATTTATTTTGAAAAATTCTTTAAGAATCTCGGGCACCACATGGAGAAATAACATAAAAATAATTACGTTTCTCTAAGAAATTTTTTCTCTTTAATTGTACATTTTACCTTAGTTGAACGTATTTGATTTTAAAACTTTTAGGTACTTAAATTACTTGCAATAATTTTAACACTCCTTCTTTGTGACCATGCATTTTTCTTATACCCTACCATAAAAAAGTGAAAGAAATAAATAGTTACTTTTCATTCTCTGAAACTCTCTCTTCCTAAAATAGTGTTTGGCATTAAAATTTAAGAATTTGCACTTCACAATTCAACTAGTTCTTTTCCCTGGATCGTTGTATAGGAGTTTTCTTTTCTTTCTTAATTTTGCTTTGTTTTGAATATATAAGAATACATTTTCAAATGAATAGCATAAGAAGAGACATTCACAAGTAGCTTTTATGAATGAGTTTATTTACTGATTTCATTTTATAGTAAGATTATCATCATTTTTTTGATCTACAAAGATGATCCTAGTCAGCAATCAAAGTGGTACGTAGATTGGTACTGTCCGTTTCGAATCAGATCATAGCTACGGTTATAATTTAACCCTACTGGTATTTTAATGCAAATTTATACTATGTGTTTATTTAACTTCCTGGCAATATTTCAGATTTTGTTTTTTAATCCTACCTGGATATCTGAGATATTCTGTAATTGTATAAATCCCAATAAAAATGTCAAATTATAGGCAAAGTTCTCTGATTTCTCTTTTATTTACGAGTAGCTTCCACATTTAATAAATTTAATTTATTGTAAAGCCAAATTCTGCAATTCTTTTTTCGCTTATCTTCATTAATATGTATGATATAACGAGGGATCCGGTTTTTCCAACTGGATTGATACCGAAAACAGACAAAGGTGGTGAGCTGGGCTGCAGTGGTGGGCGATTCCATGTAATCCTACACGACTCTGCTGCTGCTACTGACATCAAGCTCGAGAATTTTTCAGCTGAGCTGTCGGAATGTACTGCTAATAGCTAGAATTGATGCTCTCTCGCAATGCAGGTTGCGAGTAATGGTCTTTCCTATCAAGTAGAAGGAAGTAGTGCCATGAAATTCACCGAAGAAATGAGCCGTAAGTGAAAGCTTTATAAGGAATGGTATTTTGCGTGAATGAGTTCATGGGAATTTAAAGACGAGCAGACAACGTTCATATGAAGAGGAACAAGGACACCATATCGCAAGAGAAGATCTGAAAAAACTTTATGAAGGGATGGTGTTTATTTTAAGTTGTTCGAGGATGGTGTTTGCGTGATTGTTCAGAAGAAATTTAAAGACTGGGTGAACCACCATTCATGATGAAGAGAGGAGTTCAGAGGCATTGTATACGAAGAAGAAGATATGAAGCTTTTTATGAGGGATGGTGTTTTGCGTGAATTATTCCCAGGAATTAAAGACAGGAGAACCAACGATTCATTGATGAGGAAGAGGGACAAGGACATAATTATATCGCTGAGAGAAGATCTTGCTCGACGAGTTCTCAGCAGCTCTGGAGCAGTTTAAATGGGACGTATATGACTACGACGCATAGTCCCACTTAGCTGAGCGCGTGATTTTAATCTCTTTTTGAGTTAAAAGAACTGGTTAGGAGGCCAAAGCATCCAAAATAGAGGGAGGCCTAAGGGGGAGGGATATAAAGCCCATCTCACATCACTGGCGCAGATAATTTGAACGAGGGTGACCTGGCCTACCGGTATAACAAATGCCTGGATGTTCAGCCGATTATGCGAAGAGTAACCTGTTTTGTGCATAACGTTTGATATAAATTCATTTGTCATCTACTGTTGTCTCACATTTTTTATAGGGTCGATTGGGGTTGAAATAACACGACCCTTGTATGGCTAGAATATGTTTCATCAAGTATTTTCTTACCAGATTTGTTGCATATTATTTCTTACAAAAATTATTCCGTTTCTCAAAAATGTAATTTTATTCAACTAATGTTAGCATGAAGAGTTCTTTTATTGTTATATAATAAATGATGCATTTTGACACTTGACTTGACTGTTGAACATTTGACCACCATATTTCTTTAGTACTTACTCTGCAAAATAGCATACACAAAAACCAAACAATATCCTTTTCCTGATATTAGAACACTGCCACCATAATTTGTCCTTTACCTAGAGCTTTATCCACCTAGCATTTCAATACTGCGTAGAGGACTACGCGACTCAAAAGAATTTGTATGCGAAATTTTGTAACTTTAACTCCTGTTAAATTCAGTAATAATAATAAAAGAACACAACGACTCATTGGGTGAATATTATCCATTTTTATCATTTTTCTGATATTGTTTCGATTTAGATTACTCAGGGTGTTTGACACTCGAATGATCATGACGTAAGTGTCATCTGCTGGTCCTGGTTTTATAATTTTTGGATGTCCGTAGATGGAAGACCTATAAGAGCCTTCTTGCCAGAAATGGGTTGCTTCATTGCAGATCATCAGCTTCCTCTTTCCCTTGTGCTTGGGCGGGATTTAAATCTGATCTGTATCGTTTTTGCTTGTTTACTAAATATCGCTAAATTTTGAGACAAATTTAACCTCAATGTAGAGATACACCTGTTTTCAATACATTTTCTCTGTCAAGATATATTTCTTATCCGATTTGAAGCACATAGAGCTATTCAGAGATGAACCTAATTTTGACAGATTTAAAGCATTACTTGTCTATAACAATACTTTAATCATTGAATTTCTTTATAGAGCGAAAGAAAATAAATGTTACTGTTATAAAGTTCATACCTTCTCAAACCTTTTTTTTAAAGAAATCAACCTCAAAATTTAATCATCAGTATTCCGTAAGTATAATGATCAATCCTATTGGGATTACAAAGCCCATTTAGTAAAATAAAGTTTGTAAAAATGCCATAAGACATCAAACTGTG
>BGPR01001526.1:0-51682 GCA_013235015.1 Araneus ventricosus
TCCATTGACTATTGTTGTTTTCTTCTATAAAACGTTCCGCTTCACCATAAATCATTAACCATTTGAAGAAATGTTTCTGAGTCAGAACCATATCCTGTTATTTTATAGAATTGTGAGAAATTTCATGGCTTTTTTTTTGATGGAGAGTTTCAAACCGTGCTAATCAGCGCACAGTTTCCAGTACTAAAAGATATCTGACCTTCTTTAAAAAGATTGCGCTGACACATAAGAGAATAAAAGAAAATAAATGCATTCTATTTATTTAGAAACGATACTTGCTCGTGGAATTCATGTATCTTTAATTATTTTGAATCTTACGCAAAAAAAAAACGACAAACTGTGTATGAATGAAGTACATAATTTTCTCGAACTTACAATTTATTTAAAATAATAATATATTTGAAATACCAAACAATATTTAATACAAATGTTTTCCTCGAAAATAAATAATAAAACTTTTCTCAACCCTAAAACTTCTTGTAGTTTGGGTAATAATAATAATTAATTTCAATGGCTCTAGTGGTTTACAGTTAGTAAAAAAATAAAGTTATATTTTATAAAGAAGTAATTTGCAAAAATATTCGTTAAATATGCTTAACATTATCACTTGCTGATGTTAAATGCTTTGAATTTTAAAAGTAGTCGTTACAAATTATCTGTCTTTTGAAGAAGCTATGAAAAAAATTAAATTAAAGGAATCTTCATAAATTAATCCTCGGTTATTTGTTTCATAGTTTATCTATATTTCTAAGAATGCTTTGAATGCAATCTTCAATATTCCAAGATATTTTTCAACTAGTTTGTAAATTCTAATTTTTCCAGTAATTTTATGATTGTAAAACCAAAATATGAAAATGCAATATGCTAATATTGTTATCTAAATTTACGTTGCCTTTATATCTGTTGAAAGCCTAAATAAATTATACCTTTATGTTCAAATAAAAAAATAATAATAGATCATTGATTCTGAAGGCTGAAAAGAAGAAATCCTAGTTTTTTTTTAAAATAATAACCTAAAAAATAATTTACGTTAACTATTTTTATCATACTATTATTCGTTATTAATTATGTTTATTTAATAAGACAAAATGAAGCAAAAGTAATATTAAGTTTTAGTGAACAATATTTTTAGAGATACTTGTTATTATGAATTAATTGTAAAATATCCTAGGTTAACTATCTTATGTCTTTTTCTAAAATTCATACATGACTAATATTTAAATATACGTAGATCTATTAAAGATATTAATAAAAAAACTTTATAATATCAAAAAATAAAGTACAGCAATTAAGCTGTGCGGATTTTTACTGTGTTCTTTTGTCTCGATGCAGCTTGAAATTAAAATTATCTCTCTGTGTGTAAAGAATTGAAATCTCTACAACTCTGAGAAATGGTTTCAATTCAAGAGTCAAGGGCACATTCGCAAATTCATTTTGTATTTTCTTACGGATTTTGAGAAAGGAAAAAGATGTGAATTCGTAGTACAATGTAACAAACTTGCAATTACCTGTTAGAATGCATGCTTAGTTACGTTTATCATGTGACTGATTTCACGTGAATTGACTTCATTGTCCTGACTAGATTCGCTCGAACATTCAAAAAGAGAAGTACATTCGTAAGAACACTCAAGAACATTCGTAAAGAATTTAAATTACTTCAACACTGAGAAATGGTTTCAGTTCAAGCCTACGTTATACACGTTAAGGGCACCGTGACAATTTAATTTTGGATTTCCTTACGCATCTTGCAGGAGGAAAATGACGTGACGTCACAGTATAATGTAAGACAGCATGCAATCAGCTGTTCGAATACATGTTTAGTTACGTTTGTCACGTGACTGATTTTACGTGAATTGACCCCATTGCTGTTCGAACATTCATTCAGATAGCGTGTTGAGAAAGTTCATCTTTTGATGCCAGCGAAAAAAATTAATTTGATTTTAATGAAAATAAATCGTTTGTTTTCATGCACTGCTAGTCTGCACTTTCGGTCACGAAAACAAAGAGAGAGAGAGAGAAAGAATGAATGACTAGAGAATAATTAACTGTCCTGTTATTCAAGCAGTTTTAGAAACCCTACGGTAGACCAGTTCCCACATACGCGTGACGGTTTTAAAAAGAAAGCTTTCCATTTTCGCGTCCTTTTGAATCTTCGACCAATTCAGGAGAATTCCTTCTTTGGCGATCTTTTTTGTGAAATCGTTAAGTGAACTGTAAGATCTTTCACGTTCGATCAACATATAATGACAAGTTACCAACTAAATTTTTAATCTGCTAATTTTTTTATTCTGTTGTCAAATTCACCAGTTGTCAATTATTTTTTGGAGATACAGAAAAAGATGGTTAGGAACATGATATATGGCTCTAATTATCAATATACCTGGAAAAAATAAAAGAAATTTGGTAATATTCATGTATCTCGAGATCCTGCAAAATCCAAATTATTATAACCGAATTACAGTTATTTATAAACATGACGATAATTGATGACTTGATATTCATTAAGATGAATTCTATCCATTTGTATCATCAGTGAAGAACAATATCCTGAAATTTTTGAAACACGGTCGTAAGCAAGTTACAAAACATGGTCAAGGTAAGGAAAAATCCGGAACATTTTCGACTTTTAATTTTTTCAGCATCGTTTCATTTTTAAAAAAGACAATGATGGGCTATCCTAGCTCATTGCGTTTTGGTTTTGTTTAATGGGAATTTATAAAATCCTTGATGATAGAGTGCTCAATGCATTCATTGCACTGCACAATGCTGTGCGGCATTGCGCTCTGGTGATCGTTGATTCTTCCACCAGAGGTTCGTTGTGTCCATGAAAGTTCACTGATGTGGAGTGGAAATCCACATCAGCGGAGACTTCCTCCACAAATGTAGAGTGAAAGTTTGGAGAGTAGATTACACACTTAGACACTTAACTTAACTTAGTGTATTACTAAACTTAGTAACTAAACTTAGAGTTGTTTTCTTGTTCTGACCAAAACTCGGAATTATGAAGAAAGTTTCTAATAGATCCCATTTGGTTTCATAACATTGCACTCATATTGCAAACAGTTCCAAGTGCTTCTAAAAGTAGCAAAAAAACATGCACACAAAAGTCAGCAAACAGTCGTCGCCTGTTTCATTTTTTTCACTAAACATCTTGTAAAAGCATTGAAAGATTATATATATATATATATATATATATATATAAGCGTAAGCGTTTTAGGGAAAAAGTCTAGCGCCAAGAAGACGCGTCATGATTTTCGGTAGGCACGTGAAAGCGATTAAAATATTCTTTTAGTAATAAATATGCCAAAACGAGAGATTTAATATACCTCCAGCGCGGGAAATAAAACGAAACTGGAATTTAAGAAAAATGATTTTGGAATACATTTAGACTTTAAAATATATAATATTAGAATTTAAAGTGAGATTAATACATATATATATATATAGAAATGAAAATGATTAAACTATGAAAAACACTATAATCGTCGATTAATGTTAAAAATCTTTTATAATGAGAAATACTTTAAGTTAGAAAATTAAAGATTTTAAGAAAAAATTTTAAGCAAAATTACATATTTTAATTTTTTTGATAAAAATATATTTTTTACCATCTTTTAATGATTATCTTTCATAATTTTATTTAAATAAGCCTACACCAACACTGTAAAATTAAAATAAATTTTAAAAAATCCTGCTTTCGGTGCGTTCCTGGACAGAAGTATCAAAACTTATCAATATTGGCCGGCCTTATTACTCATGCAGTTACCCCCTACCGAAGTTCAGAACGGGTTTGGCTTGTCTGAGGCCTCCCATCCCGTGCGAAATTCTACCACGTCGTCAGATTCGCGCATAATAAGAGTGCTCATTGTTAACGAACTGCAACTTTCACCATTATCAAAAGAAATCTTAGAGTAAAACAGTTGGAAAATGAAAATTTAATGCTTTGAAAGCTAATTCATTGAATATGGGATGTCTGAATTTTACAAACGAATGCCAGTGAAATTTAAAAAATACCCAAAAAGTCGCACACAAGATTATTTAAATTACAGTGGGAGCAATTAATTTACCTTTATGATAAGGTACAAGTCTTTTGGAAGATCTAGAGTTATTAATATTCACATTGGTTTTGCTGTGAAAGTAATCATTACTAACATGACTCCACCTTGCGGCGTAGCATTGGTAACTGGTGCTGAAGGCACCCTTTTTCTTCTTCTTCCGTCTTGATAGTTGGCTTTAAAGACATGAAATAAGGCACTAATATTTGGTCTTCGCGGCCCCCCCCCCCCCTTCCCCGCCGACTGGCGTGTAAGGCATCGATGCCCTTCTTACTTCCTGTCGCCACGTCACTAATCCCCACTTCACTCCAAAACAGAAAAGTTGGGAGAAAATATTCAGTTTACGGTAGTACTTGTTGATTTTTATATTGTTGATGTTTGGAGGAATCAGAGTTAAAGTGAACCAAGTGCACGTTTTGTACATTTTACACTAGCAGTGACATGGTGTGTAGAAATGTTGTATTTTCTGTGTAATAATGATTCTAGAACCCATAGTTCAATCTGTATCCACAAGGCAGCACGAACAATTAGAAGACAACTACTGTTTAAAATTCAGCTAATCAATTGTGATATCTATTTTCTCAGAAATCAATTTCATGAACTTGGTTCACTTTAACTCTGAACCCTCCATATATTCGATATCAACCTACAATTCTATAAAAAAAAAATGCCGCCCACATGAAATTAGTCCTTGTTTATTTGACCCAGGTTAGCATTTGAGTTTGACTTGATTGCACTAAACCTCTGAGATGTTTGACATACTACTCATACAGGAATCCTATTCGGCCATCTGCACTTGAATCTTCCCCAAAAGAAAGAGTAAGAGTGGTAATTGCAAAGTCAAACCGCATCTCAACAAAAACGAAAAACGAGACTGAATGAATTACGGAACACACCGTCAACACAGCCCACCTCAACCTCATTTTTCATGTGCTCTAAAAATCAGCTGTCTACATCGAAGCATGAAACGAAAATCTTCCTATTGTAACATCCGCATTTCCTGTTCCTGTTCTTCCGGCAACCCTGCAATCCAGTTAGCGAGGCAACTCAGAAAAAGTTCTCTTGTCAGTCGCGCGTTATCATCATCTTCTCATGCACACATTGCTGCGACTATCAGCTTTTCCGTTTAAACAAGATACTCAGTTTAAAGTTCGGGCCCGCTCGGACACACGAGGTCAAAGTTCAGAGGGCAGCAACTTTTTTAATATCAGCAGGACGCGAAGCTCAGGGAACTCTTCGCCCGTCTACTGCGGGCCTTGGAACACGTGTTTTTCCCTGACAGCACAGAATTCGAATTCGCCAGCAGTTTATCCACCGGAACTTTGTAAGCTTCGTTTTGGATAATAAGTCTCAAGATGTGGATTACTCTGTTGTTAATTGCTTCAATCATTGGTAAGTTGTTTAATTATTTATGTAATGTTTGTTTTGTGATGGTGAATTTTGATTGATGAATGTGACGACATTTTAGATCGAAGGATTCTGATTGTTGATGTGGTAATATGATTGACTTGGAATGTTTATTTGATCATCTGTAAGATTTTAAAGGTGTAATATTGCTTTAAAAAATCTCCTTAATTTTTAGGTTGATGATTTTCTTTAATGGAAATCGTATTGAAAACACAGTTATTGACATTAAGTATATTTTACTAAATGTCCAATGTTTTTCAATTGCCCTTCACAGTTACGGAGCACAAAATAGTGCTCTATTTGAAGAAACCTTTTACAATTTTATACAGTAGCGTATTTTGACAGTATGATGCCACAGGCGCAAAATTGTTTTGATACCCTAACTTTACCAAAGTCGTAACTTAACCTTCAACTTAGCACTGCGAGGTACGTCGAACAGATTTTGAGGGGGCGCCCCCCCCCAGGATTTTAACGCACGAGGCGAGTGCCTCTAAAGCCTTTGCGGGAAAAAAACCTTGATTTTATAATTGAAAAACCGAATTAATTTTTTTTTCTCAGATCGCTTAGACTGATTTCACCTTTTAATAAATAATAAAGTATAACTTGTTTGGAATATTTTTGTAAATTACCAACCATCAACATAATAAAATAACTTTCTAACCATTTTATTAGGTAGTAGTTATTGTCACTAGAGGCTTTGCATTGTTAAGTGCTTTCTCTTAAAAGTAAAATATAAGGCTGTCACTTTAGAAGTTGCCTTTCTTCTTTTTTCCCCTTCATAACTCTTACTTTGTTTTCACTTTAACTTAAAACTCCATCAATATGAGCTGGTTTTGTTTATTATGTGTAAAATTATTCATTTCAAATTCGCTTAAATCAGTTGATTCACGCTCTACATCGTTGTTATTCTAGTAACGTAGAACGTAAAATTATTCTTTTGAATCTGTTTGAATTTGTTTTGGGCTGCTTTTTAAAAGACAACTCTCATTTCAATGCATTAGAAATGAAAAATTTAATTGTTAGCGTGCATTTAAATCACGTATACTTTTTTTTATGAAACCAACCCGATTGCCTAGAACTTTATAAAATCCAAATGTTCCTGAATGTAGTATTTTGAAAAATAAATTATCAAACAAAATTTTTATTAACCAAATTTATACGATTTTTTCTGAACGTACATCACCTGTTAACTTATACTTCCACTTGCTGCAGGTGGTTGAAGAGTTATTGACATTAGCATTTGCTCCTGTTATGCTAATGAGCAAGCTTATCGGTATTGACCATCTCCTTTAAAAAGTTTGACCCAATCCTAACACATGTTTGATGAATTCTTAAGTAGAAACCTTCAAATAGTTGTACATTCCTCTGCTTCATCGAGTTCTTCCGTATCTAGTTTCAGTGTATCAACTGCTAAAAGTCGATCATATATTCTTTCCCAGTATGAAAATTTTTCTCCACTTTCGAGAAAATTCTGTATTAATGAAGAAAGAATTAAAACACTCTTCTTCATCCACTAATGCTTAATGTAATCTACAACCACCTGTTTAATCCTGACAAATCTTTCTTGATTACTTATTACATCATTATCCCCTGGCTTTTTTCCCGCTGTTGGTCCAAGTGTCGCGCCTGGATAAAAAAAAAAAAAGCAAAATAAGCTCCTAAATAGGAATAAAATAAGTAGTGGCTATGTACGGAAATTATTTGGAGGTCACTGTGTGTTGGAAAAAATGTATTATAATTATTTGGGATTATTTCATCATATGCCTTTTAACATGATAATGTTTCAACTTTACCGAGGAACGGAAATTTACTTATATCATCACAAATTGCATTCGTCTTTCTTGTGATCTTCAAGAAAAAATCAAGGCCGGTGGCATGGTTATAAGTTTCGTGAAATAAATAACTCGATGACTTAGTTTAATTAAAAACTTTATTTCTGAATAAATTAAAATCGTGTAAGGTTAGTTTTGAATATCAAATTTGCGATTCGCTTAATTGATTTTCTCCGGCACACATAGGTTGGAGCTTTATAAGGTACAATGTAATAAATAGTGCAGTGGTATTTGGCTAAATCGGAAGTTTTTTAATGGAATTTTTTATTCCCATAATTTTCAAATATTTTCTTTAATTCGAATTCATTTTAATTAATTCGAAATAAAAACTAAAAATTATTTTTATTTCTGAATTCTTTTAGTTAATAACTACATTCGTAGACCGTAAGTTAATATTTTTTTAAAGCCCTTTTACTCGAGAGCTTAACTGCAGTCAAATGTATTCAACTGAAAAAGGAACAAAAATGCCTCCTTTAAAAAATAAAAAAGACTTTGAACATGTTGGATACGATTTTGAAGTTTTGTTGTGCAGTTGAATTCAAAGTGTTGTATACTATACTGTATTTTTATTAAAATCATTTACTTATTTACAGAAATTATTGCTAAAACATCAAAACGTTTGATTATAATTATTATCATTTTAAAATTACTAACTGTTAATTTATTAATTATGTGTTATTTATTAAAACCGTGAAACATTAAAAATAAATCTTTAATGCCATTTTTAGCTAAAATATTGTTATTTTCTTTTGCTGTATGCTTATTTAGACACAGTTTTTCTTTATTCGAACTTTTGGATAAATCGACTTTTCGTTGTGGTCCCATCAACTTCGGATTAGCCGTGATAAACTCTATATTGTGCTATAAATTATTTTATGTATTTTGCCTGCAGAATTCGAGGAATACGGAAGTCATAAAGTTTCTGCTATGCATTTAAATAAGTAAATACCGTTTTTGTCCCTCGAGTCGAAACCGCAGGATTCCGGTTATTGCAGAGCACGACATGTGTTCTAAATTTGAATTGCATGCATAATTAGTAGGGAAAGGTTTTCTTTTTGCTTGTGTAAAATTTCTTTCAGAAGTTCTTTAATTTCAAGAGCAAGCAATTGGCCGTCACGGTAAACTGTAACCTACAATTTTGAGTTGTTCTTTGCTCTGTACAATTGGTATTTTCAAGATTTTAGCATTCTGACCCGAGAACGCAACTATTGATGCTTCGGGTTTTGTTGGGTAAATTCAAAATAAATGTTTTCCCTTTAGTTGAATGTAGGCAATGTTATTTTAAATTGTTAAGAGAATATTGTTTCATTTTTCAAAATTGTTCTCATATAAATAGAAAATTGGAGACGTTTCGCGTTTAATTCTTCTATTCTTTCACTTTCACCAAAAATTAATGCACATCTACAAAAATTTGCAGTTCAAAAAATACACACACACTTCCCTTTTAATTTCACTTTTAGAAATCAGAAGACAAAATTTAAATTATCGAATTTTACGAAAGATTTAATTTAATTTCGCAAAAGGGATAACGTAAAAGACAAAACTGCGCAAAGGTTTGGCAGGCACAATGTGACAAAATATTTATATCCAGGCCGTATTTAAGAGGAAATTCCATGCAAAGCTTTATAGTAATAGCAATTCGTGTTTTGTTTAAGTTTTCTCTCTTAGCATATTTTCATTTAAAACTCTATTGCGTTATTTATTTTATCTTGTGTTTTATTATTTAAACCTTCTATAATTTACTTAAACAGAGAAATATTTTGAGGAATAATACAGTCCTATGACAAAATAGTTCTTTCATTAATGAGCAAAGTGTGAAACTTCCATTTAGAAATAAATAATTTGTAGTCTAAAAATGACAAAATGAAAAAGTTCTTGTAGGCATAGTTCTCCTTATTATTCTCCATTTAAAAACTCTGAAACCTAGATTCCTCTTAATCATGGACTGGAAATATGGCCACTCCATTTCTTCTGAGATTCATTCACTGCGAAGAGAGGAAAAACTTCTCATCCTAGCTAAGTTTGCTTCAGACCCTGTGTCAGTTGAGGACAAGACACCATAAATATAAGGTCTGGCGTCTCCAGATCCTCAAATAGTTTTTGAAACCCTTTGATTCAAACTTTAGTTCACAAACGATTCAAACCGAACCAAAGGAAAAAGTTCACTTCCTCAAAGGTCATCAGCATAAACTTTACTGACAAATTGGCTGAAAGAAAAAAATAATTAGAACAAGAATTTCGCTTTTGTCATCTGGTTCACAAGCGTTCGAGAATCATTTGCACCTTGCAAATGATGGAATATTTCTAAATATGATTTTTAATGAAACAAAAAATTATATAAATAGTATTTTAAAAAATAAAAATTGTTTCAAATTTAATTTCTTTGCTCATAAAGTACGCGAACACTTTCGAAATGGAATCGTAGAGCAAGAGTCAAACTGACACCAAGTTTCCATTGGAAGTTCAGAGTTTACCATTCCAGGGTTTCAAAGAAAAGCAACACTCTCTCTTGAGAAATAAAGACATGAAACCTTCGCCATAACATTTAGAAATACAGTCCTTTAATTATTTTTGATGTTAAAGAAGTAATATTGTGTTTAGCAAAAGCAGTTCAACGTGTCTATTTGAGTATATTGGGAGACGCCTCTTCCAGCACGTTGACGACGGGAAGGACGTCTCCCCCACCCAAACCAGGGGTACCAGAATAGACCCCCAAGTCTAACCTAAAATTAGTTATATGTTTATCATACAGCACTTTAAATTGATACCACTTTAATAACATCTCTTAAATCGAAATGTAGTATATGAAAGCCTGCAAATTAGCATGAGTTATATCACATGCAAAATAAACAATGAAATATATGAAAGTTCCCACAGTGCAGAAGAATGTCGTATCTTGTTTACTCACTAGTTATATCTTGTTATTTGTTTATTTGGGTTATCTAAAAATTTGTCGTTATCTTGTTTTTGACTATTTCTGTGGGATGACTGATCTTATTTTCTAGGTATTTCAAACGTTTTTGTGTAACATGCATAATGTTTGAATTTATTGTTCAATATATCGCAATTAACGACCCACGTATTAGATTTTAAGACGTATGGCCTGATATGTTCCAAATAAAAGATCTTTTGCTTAGAAAGACTTATATAATAGTTTTAATTAATACTATAGAATATAATAATAGTAATAATTTCCAAAAATAATTATAATCACGCTAAACACCAAATGCGAGCCAACAAAAACTGACAGTAGCATAGGTATCGAAGATTGCAAAGTTGGTTATATTTCTGCATGTTTAAGTTAGATATGCTACAAAAAGTGATGTGAACAGTTACTGAATTGAAAATGTTGGAGAAAATATAATTATCCATATAAAGAAAATGCCTTTCGGTTTTTACAGAAACTTATTTACTTATGTTTCCTCTATAATGAACTCTTTTTTTTCCATCTTTTCTTTGTTGATATCTTTATTATTTCTGGCGATAAATATTTTTCTCCCTGATTTCTTTGAAAATCGCCTTCAGGTGAATATCAGCAATTCTGATTTTTGCAGCATATCTACTTCCTTCGATATATAAGTTTTCAAGTGTTTACAAGCCTGGCTGGCAAATATCAGAGAGAAAATATGAATTAGTGTTAATGTAATATAGCATCGCAAATTGGAAATGTTAGAAAAAATAGAATCATCCAAAAAATAGCCCCTTAGTTTTTGCAAAAACTTGTTTATTAATCTTTTCTTCTTCTTTTCTCGTTTATCACCTCACCTATTTCTAGCGAAATATTCTTCTTGCTATTCTTTAATTTTTGAATCAGCATGTTTCAATGCAATGAACATGAAGACTGTGGTGCCCTAGTTGTACGGTCTCGGCTTCGAGGCCGGAGGATTCTAGGTTCGAAACCCAATTCTTCTGAAGATCCACCGTGAATGGGGCCTGTTGCACGATAAATCAGACATAATGTGTCAAACGTCCTTCCACTGGTGCGGCGCGGAAGTATTGAGAGGGGGCGGCCAGCTCAAGTGCCGTCTTCGTCGTCTGTCCGTAGTTCAAAATTACGAGGTCAGTCTCAAAATTACCCTCGTATTGCTTCAAAACGAGATGTTAGTATAACTAAGCCAACTAACATGCTGTTAGAGGCGCACACATAATACAGGTGAAATGCGCCACACCATATTTATATTAGAATCAACTGCACATTTTGTATTAAGATTAAGAATGTGAAAATAGAGCACCGAGTAAAAGAATGGACATTTTTTTGCTAGATGACAGGGACAGTTGCGTTTTTCATGTAAATGTTACGTAATGTGACTTGACTCCATCATCGCGGTTCATATACACAGTAAACCGAGACTTGAATGTCTATCAAAATTTGATGCTCAAAATTTTTCGGTGGGGGAACCATGAATATCAAGAAACCAACATTTTATAGAAAAAAAATTTTACCGTCCCCGTATTAAAAATGTCTCTTTAGGCAGCGAGTTTGGCGTACTTGATGTACGTACATAAAAATGTTGAGTTGCTGAAGAGAATTGCACCCATGATATGGTCAACTGTTAAAAATAAGCCTAAATATAAACTATGAATAATCATAAAAACAATGCCCTAACCCATCACATTAGTATATTCATTACTGATTTATTTTACCTAATTGTACTTAAAACTACAATATTGCGGTTTTTGATTTCAAGTGATTTCTGTAACTATCCTTCCTTTTTTTTACTTTCCCGTATAAGTACAGTTTGCACACATTTCTTTTACGTATGGTTCAGACAGAGAATGTAATCTAATCATCCAAAAATTTGATCTGGAGGTTTTGGTGAATCTCCACGTTGTAGATCCTCCGAGTGAGAAAAATCATTTTTAGAATTATGTCTGTCTGCCTATGAACACCATAACTAAAAAATGGAAAGAACTATACAATTGAAATTTGGTATTAATATTAAAATTGTAAATCTGTATCAAATGTATCAAATTTTGGACCAAATTCGTTTACGGGAAGTCTGTCTGTCTGTTTATTGTGTATGTGAACACGGTAACTGAAAAACGCAACTAGCTAGATAAAAGAGATTTGGTATATGGTTTTATCAGCAAAATTCTACATGTGTTCCGCATTTTTAACCGTTAAAGGATTCATTCTTTGTCGGTGTTTCTATTTGCGATAATTCAAAAATACAACACGCTACATAGATGAACCTCAATATGTGATTTTAACTTAAAATTTGTAGCTTGATTTCAAATTTTGAATCAAGTCAGTCAACGTGAAGAGGTCCTAAATGTATACTCAATTCTCTTCACTGTACGACAAAACTAAACGCAAAATGCCCCATATCGTGTAAGTATACAAAAAGGTCAAGTTTAGAACATTCCCATTGGTTTTTCATGTTAAATGGAGAGAAACAATGTTCATTTCTATAAAAAAAGTCAATAATTGTATTTAGAAACTTAATTTTAAATTCATATAATATTCAAAAGTTTTCATCAACTTTCATGATAAAAAATATGTATCTTCTTATAACTTTTCACTATTTATTATAGATTTAAACACTACCAGATTAAGGCCCTTAGGCAATGCAAGTCTTGGGGTCACCTTTTTTTCCTCCTAAACTTCCAAAAACAGATATTTTTGTATTGATTAATTTTATCTCTATATAAGCAATTTTAAATAGCAAATTTTGATGAACCGAGTTAGTAAAACATTTATCGCGGATCACTTTCAAGAGAATTAATTTCAGTAAATCCGGTATAAAAGAATGCAAAATTTAAATTTAAAAGTAATTTTATTCAAAATAGTAAAAAAAAAAAAATGGCAAACTTTTTTTAACACAATCTAAATACTATTTAATCATAGATCGGACATTTTTTTTAAATTAGAAAACAACATTTGTTTTTAATTTATAAAACAATATAATATAAAACTTACAAAAGATAATTAAATAGGAATGTTGTTAGAATAATGTTTCAAAATATAAATGATACTTGATTTTAATTTGAATAATTTCCATTGGACGACCTTTGTAAATTAATTGAAAACGTCGTGGGCCCATAGTTGTGGGCCACAACAATGAAAAGTTATGAGACCCATAGGCAGTTGCCTACTTTGCCTATTTATTAATCCGGCCCTGGATTTATATAATAAGCATTGCTAAACATCTCGCATTCCAAAATAGTCCAGTCATTAGGTAGTTTTTAAAAACAAATTCTGGTGGAGTCGTAATTTTTTGCTCCTATATGTTTTTTGGGGTGCTGATTACGAATCCGAGGTTTCCCACCAAAAATTTTTGTTGGAATTTTAATTATAGCCTAAAAACATGAAAAAAATGGACTTCCCCCAGTTTTTTGCTTATTACTCAAAAACTATCAACTTTTTTATGGCATCATCATATATCAAAATAATCAGCACAAAATTTCCTACAATTTATGTCTGTACTATTTTTTCGTTACGCGTACCGTTTAGGCGCCATAACTAGTTGAAGTTTGGCTAAAGTTTGACTTACCTGCTAGCACGGCTTGAAAAATAACAAATCTTCCTATCTGTATGCACTAAAATTTACTATCTTACTATTAATATACTTTACTTATTTAATACACTTTTTCTTCCATAATGTTCCTTTTTCAAATAAATTTTTTAATTGTTATATTAGACATGAAGGTAATTTAGTCCCGAGCAATGCCGGACATAAGTGCTAGTTATGAATAAAATTCCTTGATTAGCTCTAAAAGGCTGATGCTGATAGAAACTTGATTCACTTTCACAATAAATGCTATTTTACAAACAACTAAAAGTACTTAGTGTGGTTTTTAATTAAACTTTATTAATTTCTATTAATTAATTTGAATTACTTGGTATATAGTAACCAAGAAAAAAAATGACATGAAAAAAAGGAGCATTCTAAACTTTAAAAGTCATAATATAACATAATAATAATACAACTACAGTCATAAATATGATCTTAGCATCTGCATATGTTACACAGTCTCTTCACTTTATCTTGGTCGCTTTGAAGATTATGGTCCAATATTTTTTGAAAGATCACCTGTGTCTTCCTCCACATGCAAAGATAAAGACGCCTCAACTAAATCATCGGGCAGTATTGGTTCACCATCATCATCCTCATCACTATTAATTACTTGAATCCCTCTGTTATTGCAGTTGCCCCAACAATGAGGATACAACATTAAACAAAACAGTCTGACCTTCCTACAGCTGCAATTTCCTGTGCACCTCTTCTTACACTTGCAGGATATCTTGCGTACAGGATAGAGTCAGGTGCGGGGGAGGGATTTCAGAGTTTTGACAGGTTGGAGCTCACTGTTTATTCTTTCCCAACACCAGTCTCCAGGTCTCTTTTTATTGTCAAGCCAGTGCTGGATCTGATTGTAAATTTTTAGGGAATGTTGGTGGGCAGCTACGAAGCGAAGCCATGTTGCTACTCTTGTTAAATGAAGACTTCATGTAACATTTGTAACAAAGATTATTCAAGGATGGAGTATCCAAGGTAGTTATTGGGTAGCCATACAATGGCACAAGAAAGCGGTTCCCAACATCCACAACAGCTTCAGGGGTCATATCCGGGTTCTTAAAAATTTCAATTACTTTGAGGAGATCATTATTGTTTTTCAAAGTCTGCACAAACTTCAATTTAACATAATTAAAAAGAACTGATGTGGTGTCACATCCGCTCATGGCATGTATGAATAAAATATTGTCGGTGATTGTTTTTTCTAAAACTGTATGAGGAGAAAATATCTTTTCAGCAATTTTCCTTTTCCTAGTTTTAGGAAATATACATTGTCAAAGGTACAAATGCCAAATAAGATGACAAAAAGTTCGATATCTTCACCTATGACAACCACAGATGTGTTGGGGCCAAAGCTATAGCTTTCACAATTAAACAATCAGCATCTTCGTCTGCTTTCTTGTATGCCATGTTTACTGAGGAGAATTTGTTCATCAGGATGGAAATGAGTCTATCCTTGTTCTTCGGATTGGCCAGGAATTTTTCTTAGGAAACAGTTTGTCTCATCGTTTCATCAAACATTACTTCACTTGACATTTGTTTCTGTGTTCTTCTGGCCCATTATGCACATTTAGTGCCTCCTACTGTTTCATTTTCAGGATACCCATCGAAAATGACTAGAGCAGTTGATTAGTACTTTGTACAAACATATGTCACATAATTATCACAAATTGATGAAAAAGTTGAACCCTTTTCCAGATGACTCTGTGCAGCAAGTATCCTCCATCAATAATATACACACCGCTTTCAACATTAAAATCCCGTGTACATGGCTTGAAAGCTTTGTATAAAGAGGATTTCATGCCTTTTCGCATCACAGCTGCATCAAACAGAGGTAATGGAAAGGGACATAGTTCAAATGTTAAGACGTCCTCTAGTTCATACGATTGCTTTGTAATATAAATTATCTGGAAAAGCGTAGTACGGTTGATAGATACACTTTCATCATGTACCTTGATGGCATCACTTATTAGAGCTAGTGGTTGCACTCTGTCATTTCTTTTGAATTTCACAGTATTAAAATTATTTCCTTCGATTCTTTTGATACCAAGAGCAGGTAGTGGACAATAATAGGGCTATGTTTAAGCTTCCTAACTTATTAAAAAATTCGTGATATTTACTCTGTTGTTTACTTCACAACCGCGAAAGCCAGGTAATACCAGGGGTAGAAAGATTTAGAAGGAATTTTATGCAGATTATGCAAGTATACTCATAATATAACTGATAAAATCTTTATTTGCACAGAGGTTTACGATAGAAAAAGTATATTAATTAAGTAGGAATTTATTTAGTAAGACTGATAATTTCGCGCATACAGATTGGATGGTTCGTTGTTGTTCAAGCCGAGCTAGCAGGCAAGTCAAACATTTGCCAAACTTCAACCAATTATAGTACTTAAACGGTATGCGTAACGAAAAATAGTATGGACATAAATTGTAGAAAATTTTGTGCTGATTATTTTGATATATGATGATGCCATAAAAAAGTTAGTTTTAAATGCTAGTTTTTGAGTTATAAGCAAAAAACTGGGAAAAGTCCCTTTTTTTCATGTTTTTTTGGCTATAACTAAAATTCCAACAAAAATTTTTGGTGGGAAATTCAGATTCGTAATCAGCACCCCAAAAAACATTTAGGAGCAAAAAATTACGACTCCACCAGAATTTGCTTTAAATCATTCCTTTTTAGCACCTAATGACTGGACTAAAACTAGAAATACAAAAACAGGTCTCACTTCCATGAGGTCGACCATATTGTCGATATAGTGCCAAAAGTGACCAAGTCAAAAGAAGAAGAAAATGAGTTGATGTGTTATTGTTTCTTTTAATGTCATCTCTGTAACAGAAAAAATTGTATTTATCAACGTTTGTACCGCAAATATTATTTACTGATGATATCTTGATATGCATAATTTTTTTCTGTTACAGAGAAGACATTTTCAAACAAGAACACATGAACTCATTTTTCTTTTTCTTATGGCTTGGTCACTTTTAGCAATATACCGACGATATCTATCATCGAAAGAATTCCATGATAATATTCTGGATTTGAGGCCACTCTGTTCCAAAAAGGATTAGATAAAATGTGAGAAAAGTGTGAGAATCAGATTAGAGGTCATTGCTAGAAAGTGAAAGATAACGATAAAATTTAGTGTTTCGCTAAGGTCATGGGGGTCAGCCTGCTAAAAGTAACCATTGAGCCTTATCTAAAAAAAATCCCGAGTCACCTTTTATTTAACCGATTAGAAACTGTAACTTAAATTACTGTTTCTATCCAGGAATGTTGAGTATCTTATTTACAGGGTATATGGAGAACACTGACCTCGGCTTTAATTCCTGAAATATTGATCCTAGACATGTATGTTAAATTCCAACATTGCTTAAAATAGTTGCCGAATTTAACGAAATCAATTAAAATTACTGAATGATTTTTAAGATAAATATCATAAGCATCTAAATGTCAATCTAATTAATGTATAAAAAGTAAAGAGTTCATTGGTAAAAATCTTTTCTCCTCTATTTTTGCGTCATTCGTCACATTCGTAATCTGTCCAATAAACGCACGAACCAAGATCATACAAACTTCACTTTACAAAATTTAGGATACATCAATCTTTTCCCTTTGAAAATATACGTTTGCTACGGTATAAGTACTGTTTATACGTTTCTCATTTATATGTCGTTTCATCACAATCCCTTTTTATTCTTATTCATTATAATGATCAAGTACGTTTATACGTCGGTTATATTCGGTTAAATGTCTTTTTCTCCCTTTCTAAAATTCGGAAATCTTCTGTCTCAGTCGCTGTTTCCCCGTTCCTGTTAAGGGAAATAACATCCTTTTCCTCCCTGCCATTTTTAAATAAAGACCTACCTGCATGCACATGAATCCTATAAAATAAGAAATGCATAAATAGCTCTCAAGATATACAATAAAGGTATGCTTTTTCTCACTTTTATTATAAACGAGCTGTTACCCGCGACTTCGTGCGCGAAGAATTTGAATTATTCTTTTCTTTAATTCACGAATGTAAATGTTTTGTTGCATTTTGAAAGGGGAAAGGAAAAGTTCTGACGGTTGATAATACTTAATTGGACGGCTGACAGGAGTGTACTGTACATGTATGCTGATATAGTTATGTAAATTGTTTATCTATGATGATATACTTTTGTATACCATGTTATTTGCACGGATGTAGAGGTTGTGTGGGCTGTACACACGTGAACAGGCCACATATAGTTGCCCATGGGAAAAATATGGTTTTTCCAAATGTACGCCTGCCACTTTCAGTGCCTGGCCCTGAGACTCGCAAATAATATTTTTACAGGGATTTGTTACCTTTTGAACTGAGATGATAAATCCTTCGGTGTTATCGGAAGGCGTTGAATTAAAACACTCTCTCTTCTCCCTATATCAGTCATAACAGTAGCTTTCACGACGTTTGTACCTAGGTGTGTAATTTTTAACCGTGTGCTATTGCGCAGTTTCGGTATATCGAGTTTACGTATTAGTAGTACTGGCACACCGACTATCATTCTAGGCTTGTCGGAAGGTGCCCCTGACAATTCTAAGATCTTGAAGAGCTCTACAGAATATGATGCTCCTTGTTAATGCCCATTACCGTATCTACAGAAGGATATTCAGTAATATCTCACTGTGAAAATTAAACAAAACATCGAGAGAATAATTCACTAACGTCATTGGATCACTGTGTAACCGCATTAAAAACTGTAAATGCTACCACAACAGGAAACCGGAAGTGTAAAGTCTCCTTTGTTGTTTATGGTCAAAGAAAGCAATATTTTCTTATATTAATTTTAACAATGGCAAAAGCCCGCGCGAGAAACAGTAATTTGGCTTGAATTTATTTCTATAAGAATAAAAAGTATTGTTAGAAATTACGTAACAAAAATATTTTTAAACCTTTATAACAATCAGAGAAAACATTTCATCGCAATGGAATTAATAGCATTTAAAAGATCATTTTCTGGTCTTTAAAATGGCATAAATATAATTGTTGTCTAATAAAGATTTCAGAAGTTATTGGCAAAAAACGTCTAAGCATTAGGCTTAAAAGCGGCTAATTTTCGTTATTTAATTAAATATCTTAAGAACTAATTAACTCTGAAAGTTGAAAATAACATTTTTGACCTAAAAATATGCTCTAGAATGCCGTGTGTAAATTTCACGTCTCTACCTTTCACCGTTTAGAGGAGTTCTTGTGACCGACCGATCGACCGACAGATACATGTAAATTCTGCCTTATTTTATGGATAGTTATAAATATAAGCAAAATTTTCAGAAATAAAGGTAAATTAGTTCGAAGTCTAACCATTTCCTAGCAACTGAGTAGCTATAAATTTGCGTTATTTCAAAATCGTCTGCACGTAAAATTTAAAAAATTAATAAAAATTGAATGAAAAATGTCACAGAAATAAAATTGGTATCATTGAAAAGGTAAAATTTTTATCTTTAAGATGGTATAAAAATAATTTGTATCGGAAAATTTGTTCCGAAGTTACAGCGGAAAAAAGGATTACGTGATAGTTGATTTTAAAAATAATTTATTCCACATGTTTTCGCATTCCTGAAGGATCACGTGACAGTTGATTGAAAAATAAAATATACTTCATTGCGAATCGCGGAGTCAATGGGATTTCTTTGTTAACTAATTTTAAACTGTAGTCAAAAATAATTAATTTAACGTGATTTCACCTAGCCTATGTCCGTTCTTGGGTTTGAAGCTACAACTCTGCCAATTTTCATCCAAATCGGTTTGGTAGTTTGGTCGTGAAAGCTTAAGAAACAGACAGACAGACACACTTTCGCATTTATTATATTATTATTAAGTATGTATAATTTTAAAATGTTATTATTGTTTCCATACTATATAGTAATACACTGGAACTGTCTTAAAAAAACTTAAAAATTATTTTTTTAAAGAATTTGCCTTAGTAGTATTAATTTTGTAATAATCAAAATTGTTTATCAAAATGTCGATTATTGTATAGCAACGGATTCGGAAACCCTCCACGCTTTTGCGCATGCGCAGGGTGAAGTTATTTTCATCAAAATAGAGGGAAAGTGAAGAATGGAAGGGTGATGCTTACATTTTACTGAGCGTGATCTAGCAAAGAAGAAATGCTCTCATATGACTCATTGACACCCCTTTCCGGTGTAAAAACGTCCAAAAGTGGTAGTCTCGGAATCCGTTGCTGAACAATAATCTTCTTTTTATTTGTACGTCGTTTTACGTCAGCCCCTCGCAAGGCATGTAGACGATGCTTTACTATATTCCCCATTTGGATCAACAGACTTGTCCCATATCCGTTTCCGTTATTCAAAGCATCCTTGAGCCTCGTCGTTTCACACATTGTCCCTATGACGACCCCGCATTTCAGGAATAAAAACATATCACAGAGGTTTAAGTCTTACTGAATAGCAACAGTGATCTAGCAAAGTAACCGAATTTTCGAACCACTTGTAAAGAGCTGTTTCGTCAGTGTGTTATTACCATCATAAACAGCTCTCAACATTTCATTAATTTCCTGGAAGTTTTTCTCAAGTTTCACATATAATTTGGTCTTGAATCTTTGTTCATCAAACTCATCCCCGACAAAATCAAAAAGCAAAATGCCACCGAGACAGGACTAAGCCCTGCAAGGGCCTCTAAGAAATGCATGTTTTGCTCCTTTTCCCCTCCCAAAACCAATTTTAGCCATCAATTTATTATTGATTTTAATTTAATTTATATAGAAGCAATTTTTAAGTAACAAATGTTATGACAAATGAAACTAATAAAGCATGTAACTACAGGTCACCTTCAAGAGATTTGGTTTCGATATCTTACATGCAAAAATAATTTAAAATTTAAATTTAAAAATATTTTTTTAAAAAAATGGCAAAAAAATAACACTGTTTGACACTATCTAAATACTCTAATACAAAGTTTGCCAGGGGTGTTGTTTGGTGAGTCAGTCAACCAACGACAAATAAAATTTGGTCACACTGATCTGGTGGTGAGTCGGGGAGGGGGTGCGGTCGCCCCCTCACTTCTTGCAGAAAATAATAAATTTTTATTTCATTTGTCAGCTTTCAACTCTTAACTTTTAATTCTATGTCTCAATTTGCTCAGAGCATCCCGAACTTACCGTTTTGTAGCAAAAATTTTAAATCTTGCTATCTACACTGTAAAAAATATCCCGTAAAATTTACGGTTTTAAACTGGCAGCTGGGTTGGTTGTGCAAAACCGTAAAAGTTACGAAGTAAATCCGTAAGCAAAACGGTTTTTTACCATACAGGAACAAGTTTTTCCCGAAAAAGTTACGAAGTAAATCCGTAGTCACAACGGTTTTTTACCGTATGAAATCAAGTTTTCTCCGTAAAAATTAAGTCATCGAAGTAAGTGACGTCATCGACTGAGTTGAGTTGTTTTTCTCCTTCTGTTCGAGTTGAAATGTGCTGATGTCTATTATCAATCAGGAATATTAATTAATCAAGGCTTAATTGTTAATTTCAATTAGTTTAATTTTTAATTGAACTTACTTGGACGATTTCGATGCAGGATGGTGACAAAGCTTCTAACTCGTCTGAGCCGGGGATCGAAACCGCGTTCTTCTTCGCTTTAACCACTAGACCACCGGAGACTTCATAAAATAAAGAAAAAATAATCTATTTGAGTTTTAAAGTCACTATAGCTCTAGTGGCGCCACCTAGTGGTGTAAAAATCAACTATTGCCAGAACACGTGTTTTAAGGTTACGGCGATGGAACCCTATTAAAAGCATGAAATGAATGCATTAAAATTACATTTAAGAAAAGGGAAAGTTATCGTACGGAAAGCAATGCCGTATGACGAAAAATAGAATTTGAACTGACGGTTTTAAACCGTTTATGGCTGGAGCGAAAAACGTTGAAAAACCGTTTTGTCAACAAAACAGCTTTAAACCGTCAAATATACGGAAAAAGTCCGGGGAAAAAACGGATATTTGTTACAGTGTACGCCCTTTACGTCCCAGGAGGTCGCGGTGGTCTAGTGGTAAGGTCTCGGCTGAAGGGACGAAGGGTTCCAGGTTCGAAACACGATTCCACTGAAGATCCGTCGTGTATGGGACCTGTTACACGCTAAATCATACGTAGTGACCAAACGTCCTCCCTTTGGTGTGGCGTGGAAATTTGGAGAGGGGGTGTGGTGTCGTCCTCGACATCTGACTGCGGTTCAAAATTACGGGTCCGTCCCAAAATAGCCCTTGTGTTGCTTCAAAATGGGACGTTAGCATAGCTAAGCTAAACCTATATGTCCCAGTGCTTTTAGATGTTTTCAAATTTTTTGCCTCCTTACGTATGATTCCCAATCGCCACTACTAGATCTGCAAGAAAATTTGAAATCGTAAAAAAATCCTAAGAGTAATGCTTTGAAATTTAAACGCATACTTGATTTTAATCAGATTAAATTCGAGTGCACGGCCCTTGTAAAGCAAATGAAAGCATAAAATTGAATCACCCTCAAAATACGGCAAAAAAGTGATCTCTCGGCAATCAAATAGACAGAGTTGCCTACTTTTCCTATTTGATAATACAGCCCTGGGTGTCACAAAAAAAAGTCCAGCATTTAATTATACGCTTGTCTCGACGATCTGACGTTACTGACACTCCAAGAAGACAGTGCATATAGACCAGGGGTTCCCAACCTTCATTCCTTCGCGTACCCCTTGATTAACTTTACATTTTCGCGTACCCCCTACCGTCATGTCTGTCCACCACCAACAACCATCCGTCTATGCAAAGAAGTTTTTATCAATAATGTTCAGTGCTTATGTTAGCTTAAGAGTCAAATAATTCGAATTAATAACTGGACTTATTTTTCATTTTACATTTTGTTGCTTTTTTTTACTATAGTATTAGTTCAACTCCAAAACAAATGAAATCGGTATTGTAATAATTTTGCATTAACTTATAAGGATAACTAAAAATTGCATTCCCTAATAATCAACTATTCAAATGGTATAGTTGTTTCCCCAAGTTAATACTTGCTATTTAATAAAATTCTGTAACTCTTTAAATTCCTTATGGTTTCTGCTATTTCCAACTTTTATTTCGCGTAGCCCCAACTAGTCCTTCGCGTAGCCCCAACTAGTCCTTCGCGTACCCCTAGGGGTAGTACCACAGGTTGGGAACCTCTGGTATAGACAAACACCATCTAAAGCCTACCCTTGCGTATTTGTTTGGCAGATTACGTGCTAACGAGATATGGCATTTTTATGGTATGATCAATGATATTTTTCCCTCTCCAGTGCTCACCACTTCGATGGATTTCTGAAAAGATACACGTTTAGCACTGATTTTTTTTATTAATAAATAGTGAATTTTTTGTTTTAAATTACCATTTTCTTTCAAAATTATTCACTTATTTTGTGTGCGCGTTTTATAGGAATATCTACTCTCTCTATGAAAAAATAATTTGAAATCCGTTATGTTTTTATGAAATGCATTATGCTAAGCTTATTTTAAATCCTTCACATATATGCTTGGTATCATTCTCTTCAATATTTATACAATTTTAATGTAATACTGTTGGAATTTCAAAATGTTATTGCGTTTCAAAATTCTAAGCTAAAATTTACAAACTACCAGGGAGTTACACCCCCTGCTTGCTCCGCTCCTCAACCCCCAAGAATCACGTTGTAATTCTTTCGGGATCACTACGTGATCCCAGCTCGTTTCACTCGCTCGCCATACAGTTATGCATTTCTGCTAGTAACAGGAAATTATAAATACATTAATTACTGAAAATAAATTTAAATTATCTGAAATTGCATGAACTTCTAAAATTAAATTTTCATCAATTACTAAAATTAAAATCTTCTGGTAGCACAGAGATATATACGTAAATGTTAGATAGAAATTTGAATGCTAATATATATAATTCTAAGATGTTTAAATTCAAAATTATTTACATCAATCAGAAATCAGTCATTTAAAACTTTTTCCATACACAATTGACAATATCTTCAACAGTTTTATTTGCTCTAACTTCATTCCTCCAAAATTTTAAATATGCCCTATTTTCACTGAAATATTACTGAGAACAGCTTCCCCACATGTACTCACACTCACTCCAATTATTATTTAGCCAAGAAAGTTATAAATTTTCTCTCTGGGCAGTTATTTATGTGCTAAACCTCAGAACATTTAAGTTGTCAGGAGATGATATAAACCATTTTATAACCTTTTACCTAAAAAAGGACCATTTAAAGAGAAAAGTGGCTTGGAACATGCTCATATTAACTATTCGAAACTCAAAGCATACTAATTATGTATATTTTTAGCTTTTTAAAATTGATAAGATCCTAAGTTTACTCATGTCATGTTGATCAGAAAGCTTCCCCACATGTATACAGACTCACTCCAGTTACAATTCAGTCAAGAAAGACTCAGAAAATGTGAGTAATCGAGAGAGAAAATAGCCCGTTCCTCAACCTTTTAACTAAAAAGGACATATTAAGGAGGCATTCATACATTTGCCTAATCGAAACTGCAAGACTTAAACTAATTTTGTTCAAACTAATTAACTCAAAAAAAATCGTTGTCTCAGACTTTCCGCTGATGTAAAAAAACCAAACTTGCGAGCTGTTGCCAAACGGCGATTAAAAAATTCGGCCCTTTTTTGTCGCCACTCAAGATAATTATATACATAGATAGCAACTTTTGCGTTTACTTATCCATCGATAGCAGTTCGATTTAAGTGGAAATATATTGCATAATTTTGACTTCGATTTAATATTTCATTCTATCTTCGTTTTGTTTTAAAATAGACTTATTAATGCATTTCGACTTTGAGCCGAAATGCTCTTGATTACATAATAGAGATTAAATGATGCTTTCAAATATATTCATGAATAACACTAGTTTAGATATTATTGGATATGAGTCTGTGTGTAATGCTTTTCCCGTATTTTCTTTGGAACACGATAGAATAATTTTGATTGGACTTGAATTGACGAGTGATATGTTGTAAGGAGGGTGAAAATATCTACCGAGTTCGTAGATGGCCATTTAGTTGAAAGGCGGTGAAAATGGTGGAGGGAGGGGATAAAATTTTAAATTCCCCATAACACCCTTACGATTGATGATAGAGAGATAATTCAATTTAGACGAATCATTGCCTCCTCATAACGAACAACTTTGTACTGAAAATTTTTCGATAGCTGCTATAGAAGTTAGGTGCTAAAAATTTCAATCCCTAACTTCGATCGCTTTTTAACCTAAACTTCTGACACCATGTTGGAAAGCTATCAGTTGTATTCTTTTTCATCCTCTTTCATTCTCATAACTCCCACCTTTATGAATTTAGGGAAGGACATGGCGGAACAGGGGGTGGTGAAATTTTCTTTTTCTAATATCTCCCGATAAGAAGAATCTGCCTCCACCTTCCGGCTTGCCGAGATGAAGTTTTTTTTAGTGCAGCGTTGAGTATTACAATGAAAACATTACACCACATTTAAATTGCATCTACAGACTTACATCTTCAACTGATTTTGTTGAAATTTTACATAAATATTTGAGAAGAATCTGGGTGTAATACGGTTTGCGTTTGAAAACTTTAGGTTAAGTGACATATTTTTAATTAATTTTTAAAACATTTCATACTGTCTATACAAATGCTGAATGTGCGTATTTTTACATTGGCTTTCATGACCACTGACTTAATTTATGATTTTTTTCAAGACAAAAGGGATTTTAGAGATTTAATCCCTACCGGAAATTGTAAAGGGGAAATCTTTTTCCCTTCTCTAGTAGATGTAACTTCGGGGCCGAAGAGGCCTGACGTACTTGTTTCTTTTCTGTGTACCTGTTGTTCCTGTGATTCGTCCTGTGTGCGTGTGTTTGTGTTGATGTCCAAATAAAGCCTTTTGTGTGATGCTGGGTCCGTTAACTGGATAAATTACTGCAGGGCACTTTTAACAAGGGATTTATTCCACAGCTAACTGTATGATCCTTATTACAATCTAAGCCCATATCATCGGCTGAACAAATAATCAATTCAAGTTTTTTTTCATAAACCTAGACTAGCCGCCTTCGACGACCAGCTGTTCACCCTTAATATTAATAACCTGTTGCTATGCTTGCAACTTGGCGAAATAAATTGGTGGCTGTAGATGCTGAGGGACTCTGCCAAAGTTTTATTTTGCGATAAACCTCAACAAATGGAGGGTGGTGGGTGGTAGGCGACCATGGATGAGATATTTAGGAGGTCATGAATTTTAATATGAACTTAAAATTGTCGAAATCGGTCTTGTGGTTGGGGTTTTTGGACTCCGTCAAGGTTTTTCCCCATAGAGAATGTACAGTGGAGTAGGGTTATTTCGATTTCTTTCGGAAATGGAGGGTGGATGGGGCAGGCGACCCTTGATGACATATCTAGACGTCATGAACTTCCATATGAAATAAAAGTTATCGAAATCGGTCCAGTGGTTGGGGCTGAGGAACTGATACCCTGGTTTTGCCAATTATTTTAAGTACTATATAGATATTTCTAGTGCATTTTATGACTTCTTGATTCAGAACAGCGGAAATCAGGAATGAACTAGCCCAACTCAACAATATCATGTGGTGATTTCCTTACCTGATTCAAGTTTAAAAAAACTTTTGTTTAAAATTTGCCTTCTTTAATTTAATCATAGCCCTCTTGTTGTCATTTTTTTCTCAAAATACCCTTGATTGAATAATGTAGTTGTTTCTTATAGTTATAATATTTAGTGAGTTTTATTGAAACCAGTTCTAATCAGTTTTCAAATTTTCCTACAAAAGTACGAATGTTTGCTGAACAGTTTTTCCATTATTTACAAAAAATACTTTTATGAATATAATCATGTTAACAAAAAGAATTTGCATTTAATATTTTCTAACTGATAAAGAAAAAAATAATTCTTAATGGAAATACTAATTATTTTTTAAATTAAAGCTATACAATGTAAAAATGTCCCACATATTAGTTTCATAATATACATTTTACAAAAGCATCTGTTTTTGCAAAAAATTAAAATTCCATATAATTTTATGAAAGTTTTATTTTGTACGCTTTAAATAATGGATTGAATGGATAGCTTCCTAATTTTCCCAGTCATTTCTTAAACCGCGTTCTCAGTGATACACATTGATTCAAAACGGTTTCAATGACGGTTTCAAAAGGTCCCAAATTCGTTTTAACACTCGTTTTTCAAAACGCGTTCATTGTTGCAAATCTCTGGCATAAAGTTAATGAAAAAATTCTGATTTATATAGATAAGGTCAAGAGATCTGGCGATGTCTGGTGCCGCTATTTTTTTAAAAAAATCTTCCTGTGTTACTACTCAGCCTAAATACATTTATTTGTGTTTAAGATATGACTATAATTAAAAAATAGACTCCCTTTGTCCGAAAATATGGTATACATTTTAAACAATTGATTGATTGATTAAAGAGGTTTTATGGGACTTTCAGCTACAAAGGATATTATCCCCTATTCATTCCAAAGTTCTTTTCAATCCGCATCAAAAAAGAAAGGAAAATTGCCATCAAAAAATGGATTAAACTATTGCTGATCTGATTCGCTCAAAACAAGAAAAAAATGTCGCCCTGCTCTATTAGAACCTTCATCTTTTTTTTTCATTTTAAACAATTATGAAGATTAACAGACAATGTAAATAATTTAGTAATCAAATAGCCTTGTTGGCATCTGGCAGTAACCTATAAATAAAACAAAACGATTCGATTAAGTCAGAAATTTTGAATGTAGAAAGAAAGAATTTTGTATAAAATAAAGTAACACCCTCTGTGTTTACTAAATGGAAATTTTGATTAAAGTAATGTTGTTTTGCAAAGAAAGAGTCACAAATCGAAGCAATTAAATGAAATTCCTGTAGGGTTCCTCTTATCAATAAGGCAAAATTTCGTTATGAGAAATGGTTACCAACGAATTTATAATGTTCTCAAGAAACCCTACACAAGGCTTGATTAGGCCTATTTCAAATGAAATTATATTTTATATGATGTTTATGTATAGTAACAGTAAACGTACTCTACTTAACTATTATTGCAATCATTTGTAAATGTATATCATAAATTCGGACAAATATTATTTCGAAATGCATATTATATTTTCGGATAGAGGGAGTATTTTTTAAAAAAAGTGTGAAAATAAGAGACATTCCAATACTTTATATCTTTGAAATTAATAAACATTTTTTTATTCAGAGGTAACTACTCTAAAGTAACGGTTACCTTCATTTTGTTTCGAAAGCTTATTTAGTTAAGATTATTCTTTTATCAAAATGATATTTGAATTGCATTCAGCTCATTTCGATCGATTATGTATTAAAAGCTGTTGAAATACGTGGCAAGTTAATTGGATTTGCAGACGCGATGTAGTCAGATTTATCACCGATAACAAAACGGGTCATCTGTTATTTCTGTTTTGTTTATTTAAAATTTTTGTGGAAGGCCACCTTATCTTGCCAGTACTTAGAACTCTATAAGTTGGGGCATAGATATTTTTATGGTGAAAAGTCAGAAAAATCAGATTCGAAGTTTATATAAACTGTTCGATTAAAATCCCGATCGTTCCATTTTGTTCGTCCTAATTTCCTGTTTTAGTCATTATGGAATCCATAAAGTATTCCAATATTTTTTCGCTTTGTTTTTTTTACAGTTAGCAATTTAATAAGAATTTTATAATTTTACATATAATTTAATTGGTTACTAATACCACACTTAATAATAATTTTAATACTACATTTAACAATTTATTTAGACTTTAAGAATTAAGCGTTCAAAAATTCGCTGACTATAAATATTTCTGTAAAATTATTTTATTATCTACATTATTAATGCATTTCTGTGAATATATGCATATTTTTACCCTGATTATATAGGAATGCGTAAATGGGAAGTCCGTCCAGGCTAAGCATGCGAAATTATTATATAAGAATATACTTATATTTCATTTTAATTCAATTAATATATGAATTAAATATGCATTGCAAAGCTAATATTTAAGTACAATTGTTTATTATGCAATGATACATTATTGCCATCATTAAAATAATGCATTTCCGTGAATATGTGCATATTTTTTACCCTTATTATAAAGGAATGTATTTATATTTTATTGTAACTCAGTTAATTATGAATTTAACAAGCACCGCAGAAATTAATATTTAGACATGGTTGTCTACATTACAATAATGCATTTCTGTGAATATACGCATATTTTTACACTGACTATGTAGGGATATTATTTGTATTTTATTCTAACTCATTTAACATATGAATTTAACATACATTGCAGAAACTAATATTTAAGCATTATTAACACTCGGATATGTTTTGAAAATGCATGAAAATATACTTAAGTATTCATTTTCCAGTTTTTTATTTTGAATTTGTTATTAATTTTATTAATGTGCACTCTTTGCTAGTTTTATTATTTGCTTGTAAAATTTCTTTGGTGATGATTTCCTAATTGCAACTCTTTTCACCTAATTGCATATATTTTCTCTTTCACGTAGGTTACTCACAATCCCTTCCTGCACCAGGTATGCACTGTATTCTTTAATTATATTAATTAAAATTTTGAAATATATATCGCACACTTTAATTCATCTTCTTCTAATGGCACTTTTACTCTATTTCAGCTTTTAAAGTTAGAATTTATTAGCGTTATTAGATCATCGTAGTTTGATATTTAATAAAACTGTAACTGGAGGTTATGCAACCAAGAGTCATCTCCACAATACAGGTATTTTAGAAAATACCTGCTTTCAAAACATTACAGAAAACAGTCTAATGCTGTAACTTTGCTTTCTCGCACATGTAGTGTACAAAGAGAAAGTATTGTAATCTTCAAAAAATTCGATTTCGAGATTTTCATGATTTCCTAGGTTTTACCCTTCTGTAAATCCAAAAGAAAACTATTTTTGAAAGCCCATCCTGTCTGTCTGTGAGCACGACCCACTCTATGCCCACTAAACTAACGTTTATAGGCATCAGGGTTATCGTGTGCTGTTATGTCTGTAAACACGATAACTCAGAAACGGGACAGGTTGGTATGTATAGTCTTTAAACGTTAAACCAAAATTGTAGTCCATACTTTCCTAAGTGATTTTGGCTTGTTTTTGTGTTTCCTACTCCCGCTAACAGTTAGAATGTTGAATTTTGAATCACCCTATATATGTAATTAAAGAATTTATGACTATTTTTTCTTATATCCACCGCCAAAAAAACTTTAGCAGATCAAGTTAAAAATTATTGTAGCATAAGCTATAGCCAGTGGCAACTTAAATTGACAGTGAATGCATCAGCACTGAATGACTTACCTTACGGGTTATGGGTCTACGCCCCTTGGGGTTATACAAAGAGCTTATAAGAGATATGGAACAACTTTCATTTTAAATATAATTTTTATATGAAATATGTAGTCAGCATTTAAAACTTATTTCTGTTAATTATGCCAATTGCTTTTAAGTCCATTAGCATCATATCCAGGACTTTTTAACTGAGTATAAGAATAAATATACTGCATAGCTTTGCCCTTTCTGTCAACATGAGTTGCCATTGACTTTAGTTTTAACTCAAGTTCCTTACGTGATGCTCGGAAGAAACTCATTCAGTATTGGAGTTCTTTGCCGCAACTCATAATAAAACTTTTAGGAATCCATTTATTTTACACCCCCCCCCCCCCCCATTTGGCAGACTGCGATACCTATTTCTATTATGCCCGACACTTCCCAACCGTTCATCAAAATGAGATCGCAGTCAACGGACAATCCGTGAAATTGAAATTGTAAAACATGTTTCACTGCGGGCATTCTATTTTAGCAGAGAAACAGCATTGCGATATATCAAAAATGTTTGTATACTTTCCACGGCAACTCATATAATCATTGTTAAATCTTTAAAACAAGTTGAACCATTACTAGAATCTTTAGGGAAGAGCTCTTAATTATTCGAAATGATTAGCGCACCTAGAAGTTTCAATGCTCGCAGCGCAAAGCAGATATTGCTGGTTTTTTTTTTTTATTTTTTAACTGTTTCCAATAGATAAAAATGATATCTTATTCTTGGAGCCCAGAAAAACCTTGCCCCCTTGCTGTAGAAACTGAATTATTTATTAACGAAATTAAAAGTCCTTCAAGATACAGATAATAGCGTAAAAGAAATGGCGATTGATTGATTGATTGATTAAAGGGGTTTGGGGGGATTTTCAGCTACAAAGGCTATTATCCCCTATCCATTCCAAATTTCTTTTCAATTCGCTTCAAAAAATAACCGAGCTGATTCAGTCAAAACAAAAAAAAAAGCTCCCTACTCTACAAAGACTCCATCTTCTTTTTCGAAGAAATTGCGAAATTTCCAACTCTTTCCGGAATTAATCGATTCTGCAGCATAGTAAATAAACGGAAAATACCTATTTAATCTGCGAAGTGAAAATTAGAATACACAAAAAAAACAGATGATATATTTTGCATTATATTTGTTTTACAAGCTACAGTATCACTCCATTTGATGCTGTAAATTCCTTTATTGAATTTTGCCAAAATCTTTGCGATTAAATACTACTGAATGAAGAACTTATTATCACGAAATTTACATCTGATTTGTAAAGATATGAATCATTACAAGATTACAAGAAATAATTGTGGCAAAGAACTCAAAATGAAAACTAGCAATTCGTAACTAAACAAATCAACAAATTCAAATAACAAATCAAAAATTAACCAAATCACCTGAACTCACCAAAAATAGCTACAACAATCAAATTATTAGTTATATTAACTAATAATTTGATTGTTGTAGATTGTCTTCATGAAAAAAGTACTGGTTAAATCAATGTTATGAAAAATATGTAAAAAAGAAACCATGGCAAAGTATGTATACACTGTAAAAAATATCTTTTTTTTTTTATTGGACTTTTTCCGTATATTTGACGGTTTAAAGCTGTTTTGATGACAAAACGGTTTTTCACCGTTTTCCGCTCCAGCCATAAACGGTTTAAAACCGTCAGTTCAAATTCTATTTTTCGTCATACGGTATTGCTTTCCGTATGATAACTTTCCCTTTTCTTAAATGTAATTTTATTGCATTCATTTCATGTTTTTGATAGGGTTCCATCTCCGCTATTGTTTACACATGTTGCAGTAACCTGTTGTCACTCATGAAAGCTAACCTTAAAACACGTGTTCTGGCAATAGTTGATTTTTACACCACTAGGTGGCGCCACTAGAGCTATAGTGACTTTAAAACTCAAATAGATTATTTTTACTTCATTTTATGAAGTCTCCGGTGGTCTAGAGGTTACAGCGACTGCCCCTTATTTCTATGAACGCGGTTTCGATCCCCGGCTCGGAGGAGTTAGAAGTGTTGTCACCATCTTGCATCGAAATCGTCCAAGTAAGTTCAATTAAGAATTATATTAATTAAACTAATTGAAATTAATAATTAAGCCTTGATTAATTAATATTCCTAATTGATAATACACATCAGCATATTTCAACTCGAACAGAAGGAGAAAAACAACTCAACTCAGTCGATGACGTCACTTACTTCGATTACTTAATTTTTACGGAGAAAACTTAATTTCATACGGTAAAAAACCGTTGTGACTACGGATTTACTTCGTAACTTTTACGGGAAAAACTTGTTCCTGTATGGTAAAAAACCGTTGTGCCTACGGATTTACTTCGTAACTTTTACGGTTTTGCACAACCAACCCAGCTGCCAGTTTAAAACCGTAAATTTTACGGGATTTTTTTTACAGTGTATATTTATTATCACTTTACAATGAAGTAGCATTTTATATAATACAGCTTTATAATATAGATTCTAAAAATTGCTCCAGAACGAAAATATTTTCTAATAATGCTGAACTAGCACTGAAAAATAAGTTGCTAAATGAGCGAGGGAAAAAAAGGATCTGCCGTCACAAAATGGTATCAACATAATAAATTATTCAAGTCTATGTTACAAAACGTCATTACAAATTTATGTTTCATGAAGGAGAGAAAAATTTGTGGATTATAACTTGATTTATATTTTATCAAGTTTTAATTTTTTGCAGAAAACTAATGCTCTTTTTAGAGGGAAGCAATTGTAGAGAAGCGGGTTTTTTCGCAGTTCCTTTTTCCTAATGCTGAGTATACACATTAACATATCCATAGTTTTTTTCAGCTACGACCTTAAATTGAACAAATACATTTTTTGAGAGCTGTTCCTCTTATGAGTTCCATAGAACAAGGCAGGGGTTTGAGATTTTCTTCCATTCGCAACACGTTTTCGAGGCAAAACTCTTTCGCAAACCAATAATTTTAAAATCATAATAAAAATAAAAAAATCGATTGATGACAAATAAAAATAATTAATTTAAAAGTATTTTTTAAATTTAATTAAGGTTGAATGATTTTTTTTATTTGTTTAATTAACAATGATTTTTTCCAGCAGTTTTTGCTTAAAGATGGGAAGAATCTGAAAGATGGCGCTCTAAAAAATTTCCGCTACCCCAATATTATTCTTACAATCTTGTTTGCTATCATGACACATAATATAAGAAGCCCTGGCTTAGAATAAAACATAGGAAACTTCAAGGAACACAACTTTTTGAACAATATTGCTAAGTGTATTAACACTGCAAAAAAATCTAGAAAAATATAATAAAATAAATTAATAATTTTTGTCATCTTGGAAATTCCTATGACTACATCAGAGCCTCAACTTTGCTTTTCAATATTAAAACGAAGAAAATATTTTCTAATTCGCACTGTGGAACGGGAAAGATTAAATACATTTGCAATGATTTTAACGGATAAAATATTTTTCAATAATTACAAGGCAACCATAAAGCCCCGCCCCCTCCCCGCCTTAGTATCCGTGTTGCTGAACGATAGGGTTGCTGCGACAATAGCACGGGTACTGTGATTAATGATAAACTGGCCATGCACCCAGCCCTCCCGGAGGAGATACGTCCCGTCATCGGAAATGTGGCCAACACAATCATATCGCCATTATTGTACTCTCCAGAGGGTAGTGAGAATCAACTTCTCATCCCCATATATGATAGGGATTCCCACCGGGAGGCACCGAGAGTACACGGATGTGAAGCCGCCGGATAAGTAAGCGGGTTCTCGCTTTCCTGTTGGGCATAGTAATGGCGGCGCGATGTGTCCCCTCACCAGTGGTAGTACGTACCTCGTTCGGAGGGGTCGGGCCGTGGCCAGTTAAGGCAACTAGGATTCCAACCTCAGTAATCGAGCTATTGCAGCGGTTGTCATTCAGTTTTCCCGGATGCACGGAGGGCGGGGTGATCCAGGCTTGTGATACCCCAGAGGAACAAGGGTAGAAAAACAGAAAAAGTATCTGAAAAAAGACAAAAGACCAGATTTTTAAGCAATTTTTATTGCACTAATAAAGAGCATTCAATTATGCCTATTTTTATTTTAGTTATGTCTTAAAATTTTTCTTGTTAATAATTGAGTCATTCAGAAACCAATGCGGATAAGTCCAGAAAAAATATGAGAACATTAATGTTTTTAATACATTATTTTCTTTTTAACTTTTGATTTATTATTTCGATAAGCAAAAGTATATAAAGTCTTCTAATGAGGTAGCGAGTAAATCCTTTAATTACTAAAAATAATACTATCAAATTTATTAAAATTTACAAAAATAAGAAAATACCAAAAAATGGACTTAGCCGCATTGGCTTCTGAGAAACTCAATTAAGAAAATGATTTCCTCACATTTGTATATATTTTAACCCTACATTGTACGATCTTTTTATTGTTCAGAAGCAGTTGTATAAATCTTTATAGATGTTGGAGAGGAATACAGGAAAAATAATTGAAAAATACTTTCTAATTTAAATTTTTAATTAAAATTTAAAACATTGAAAACTTACATAGTTCAAATCAAAAACACAATAATTAGATTATGTTATTAATAAAATATTAAACTATTTTTTTAAAAGCAAAATTTAGGTACTGCAAATCCGCATCAGTGCTTGATTAAAAGTTGCAGTGCCCAGGTTTACTCCCATCCCTCCTCCCTATTACAGAGCACGAGCCGCAGTTGAGTAAAAAAAAAAAAGCCTAATTGTCAAAACGTTCACTTTAAAAAAAAAAACTTCTTAAATTATGTTATTTTCATGAACATGATTTTAATTTCATATCAAAAAATTTAATCAACATTAACTGAATTTCCCTAGTGATTGATTATATACTTTATTAAATTGTATTTTTCTTGCAGTAAATAACGAAAACTTTCATATATCCCATTTATATTTCTTTTCCATCAACCGAACAGGAAAAATATGAACTTTCAAAACACATTGCTTGAACTGTGCATTTTACAATTTGTTACTTTAATCGAGCTATTTTAACAAGAATTTCAAAACGTAGATTTTTCTTCCAACTTAATGTTAAATGAATAACAATTCTTCCAAAATAAAAATGTGAAGGCGTCAAGATAAACATTTTTGAGTGAAAAAAAGGTCAAGTTTCATTATTTTATATCTTAATTGAATATAGATGGCGCCCTGCGTTTCGATGAAGATTCGTAACTCATACTTTTCGATGATGATAGTTGCATACGCGTGACATAATCGATTTTGATTTGTTTTGATTTCGCCATTGTACGTTACGTCTTCTCTGTGCTGTACGTCGCTGTTCTTATGGTCGTGTTGAGTTAGGATATCGTTTGAATATTGTCTTTCAAATTAATCAAATGTACAGTAATGAACTTTGTTAAAATATGCATTTATCATTCCTCTGTGTGACCGCTTGAATCGGAATTTTCACGGACTAATTTAGTTAAATTCTTACAATTTAGTATTATTTACTTAATTCAAATCGATATGGCTGTTAATAATGTGTTGTTGTTATTCCAAGGAACTGGATATATAGTTGCTCTTATATTATCCTTATGTGTCGTTGTACCTCTTGCATTAAATTTAGAGTGCTTCAAAGGCCATTGTTTACTTTTTACAACTGGAAGTTTCGGCGATGATGGTAATTTTAATGCCGAATGGGCGTCGAAAGCTTACTGTGGATATGTAATGTTCATAAGTTCATTACTAGTTTTAGTGTCATTCGTACAGGCAATTCGTATGTTTACCATGCTTCGTAGAGAAACCGACAGTTCTTTTTTGTCTGCATTTTTGGACTGCATCTCGACTATGGTGTTTGCAGTGATGGTCTTCGTTGCTGCCAATCTGGTCACACTAGGATTCGACACCTGGTGTCACGCTGTAACACAGAGATTCCGTTCTTGTGATGATGCTTCTATTATGGAAATCAGTAAAGCTGATAATGTTCAAACAAAAGGTTTCTTCATCCAGATAGGTACAGTGCAATTTGGCATATGGAGCTCTTGGGTCTGCTGGGTTCTGTTAGCTGTACTGTCTACTTTTAAAGTGTGTCGTTACCACGAAAGAGAAGTAATAAGAGTTAGCATGGCCCGACAAAGACAAAAAATTATCAATCAAATGGATTCAGACTCGTCATGTTTGACTTCGAATGAATAAATATCATATATGAACTAAAAATATAGAACTTTTCCTTTAGCTTGATAGTTGTCAAAATGCATGCAAGATTCAGTGATCTTCAAACTTATGCCATGTCATCAATTGTTTAATGTCATAAAATATTAGTTAGGACTGTCATCGACTTTATGATGAAATATCTCTTTATGTCCTGAAAGATTACATAAGTGAAGCATTTTATTGTTAAGTGGGGGTTTTATATGTGTGGTGAAAAAATGTATAGTAGTAAAGAACAACATTTGAATATCCAGAAAAAAGGAAAAAATTGCTTGGTTATTTAGTTTCCACAATATTTTATTAATATTAAAAATATCAATATTTATGAGATGTGATGAAGAATAAGAAAGAGATTAAAACAGAATATTATGATCTTGTGTTGTTTTGATTACAATATTTTACTGTGTTTTTTATGAAATTGAAATCGGTGCGTATAATGTTACTTTTAAGCTAAGTTAGGTAATGTTATTTTTTCTTTATTGTAGTGATTTGTCTGGCTTTAATATGATCATTCTATTTATGTATTTTTATAGTAAATTTATATTATGATTTTATCATGTATTCTTGTCGACTTTATAAATGAGTGTTAGAGAAACAGAATAAGATAATTTTTTCTATGTTGTGGTGCTGGTAGTGAATTACATATATCCTCAAATCTCAAATTATTTCTAGAGGAATTTGAATAGTTTTGCTTTTTAAATCATTTAATATTTGAAAAAATTCAATAATTATAATTAAGTGTTTAAATTTGTTGTTTTTAGTTCTCATGATAGCAATTACCATTTACTTCTTCTAATTTACAACAAATGGAGCTTAGTTTTGCTATTGTCATTTTATATCTGTTGTTACTGAACTCGAGCATGTATGTAAAGTTGCACAACTTGGAACAACATGTTGTGAATTATAAATCTTATAAAGTATGAGCTTATTAGAAGCTTTACTCAAGAAATCTTTGTTAATTAATCCTTAAATTGGCTAGTACTGAATAAATTTTTTATCATTTATTGTAAAGGTCTTAAGGGTTTTTCAACGACAACATTTATTATAGTGAATTTAACTAATGGGCCAGCTAAATTAATAAAAATTCAAATAAATCTGCAAAACTTTTAACTAAACTTTGATAATCTTGTAATGTATTTAAACCCTTAATATATACTGCATTCTTCAGGTTGGAAACTTTCTGTTTAATTAGTTTATTAATTGCATATTAGGTAAATTATTTTGTATTTCAAACTTAAAATGTTTCAGACTATGTTTTTATAAATGTAATTCTTTTGAAAGTATATGTTCTGTATATTAATTTATAGAAAGTGTTCTTTATTATTATAAGAAGTTTGATAAAACCTTATATATAATTTAAAATATTAAATTATCTTAGTCATTATGTTTTGTGCTCTTGGTTAAAAAAATGCATTGTAATCTTTTGATATTTAACCTTTTAAAAAACAACTGAATCTCTGTATATTTCTATATGTATGTTCTTTGTATTATATTTAAGTGTTCAAAAAATAAATTCTCGGTGTATTATCAAGTCATTTTTTTGTTCTTGTTTAATTATGACACATATTGGCACTACTCTGCAGTGTACAAAATTTAAACCAGTGCACATTTTTGTGAATAGATGTGTCGTTACACACACACACACATTTCTTTTTAACACATATAGCATTTTAACACTGTGTGTAAAATACATATTTTTCAATAGTCAAGACTTCTTGTTCTCACAATCAGTGTAATCAAACATGATAGAAAATTATCTCATTCAAAAGATTATTGAATATCATTGCATCAAATTTTAACTGTGTGCCTGAAGTGCATCCTGTTTAATGATTGGATTGAATTTAAATGTTTGCTAACACTATTTAAGTTTCTTGTGATAAATTTTTTATAAAGATTTTATGGAAGGAAAAACAATTAACAATCTAACTTGAAATTGAAGAATGCTTTTTGAGTGGGTTCTTCTTTCAATTCACAAACTCAAAAATCTACTTCAGATACTGTATACATTTCCTATATAAGTTTTAAGTTAAAAATCAGTGAATTATATGTATCTACAAATCCTCTAAAAATCACTCTTGTTGAAATTATAAACAAAAATTAATTTTGTTTTCTAAAAGTAGATCTGCATATTAATACAAAGCTAAGCAAACTTGGAGGAATAATTTTATATACCGTTAATTTTTTTTTTTTTTTTTCGCCTAACATTGTTTTGGTGGATTGTTTGTTGATTGGCTGTATTATAGATAATGTTATCATGTAAAGAATTATTCATCTCGATGCTTTTGCATAATTTTGAATCATTATTTTTGTTTATTTGAATAATTGTAAAAGAATTGTTATTACAGTTATTTATGTTTTGTCCTGTAATAGAACTTTCATTTCTATACATTTTTAGTTCTGTGAGAATAATAAAAGAAGTACTAAAGGAAAAAGTAATAAACTTAATTAGGAACTGCAGTTTAAAATTTTTCCAATTTGATGTTAGAATCATAGATAATTTCTAAGTGATGAACTTTAAAATTTACTTTCTTGAATCTATTATATGTAGCAAGTTTCTAAACTTTATTTTAATACTGCACATTTCAAGCATTTACGAAATAAGTATATAGTACTGTTTTTTTATTATTATTTTTCTGATTGTTTCTAATGTGTGTATAATTTATCAAATGTGTTATTTTCAGTGCCTTCTCTTCATTATGAAACTGGTATCACTTACAAATATTCCTACCAATTTACTGTTCTTCTTAATGAAGATTCTAATTTAACCAGCCGCGCTGCCTCAGTTGGGAGGAATGTTGGCTATCGAGTGTCATCAGAGTTCCTGCTTTCACCCGTTTGGGAAAGTCAAGAAAATTCTAAAGAAAAATTGATTAAAGTAGAGGTTTGTATTCATGTACTGTGTATAGAATAACAATCCTGATAACTTACAAATATATAAGATTTCTTTGTTCTTATTGGTTTGGAAATGCTGATATGTGTATTTTTCTCAGTGAAAATGAAATCTAATTTAATCCATTAATTAGCATAAGATTAGTTAAAATTACACTGTGATCTGATGGAGAAAAACACTGTATTTTTGAGTTGTAGATAGCGAGGTAGAAAGAACTATTATTTTCTTTACTGGAAAGTTTACTTTTTATAAAATTTATGAAGGAATGTTGTGATTAACAATAAAACCAGGGCTTTCTAAACAAATTTAAGTATCTTATGCTAGAGTGCCCCACTAGAACCGTTGCTAGGAATTTTAGTGTTCATGCTCAACGAAAATACGTGCCTAATAAAATTTGTTGAGTAAAAAAGTTTTTTTGTTAAATACACCATACAATTTTAGAATTAAGTGCCTTTTCAAAATAGAATTTTTTAAGCCAGCCTGAAAGTTATAGGCACTCACAATATAAACAGTATTATTATATTTAAGAAAATTCACACTACACTTTGCTAATTGTAATACAATATATAATATTCTTTTATATAGTGCTCTATAGTGTGATTGAAGAACTAGATCTGATGCACTGCTGTGATAATAGGTATCAATGTGCAGTTACTTCACTGATAATATTAGGAACTTCTAGTATGTGCATAGTTCAGGATTTTCTTACCAATTGTCTCTGTCTGAATATTTTTTTAAAACTGATTTATATGTTTATGCATCGTTACACAATTGCTAGTTACAAGTTCTAATCATATTTTTACTTTTAAAATTATAAATAATTTGTTTTAGTTAAAAATGAAAATAAAATCAGTATAGTAAAATTTTAGGCACCCTTGGATCAATGACAGCCACTGGGCTACAGCCTAATTAACCCATTGGATAAAGTGGCCCTGAATAAAATGTAGAATTTTAAAATTTCTGTAAGCAATACAGTGCTATTATTTTTTCCTGATTTCTATCTAATTTAATCCTTTACATTCAGGAAGTGGGTACTTTTGCCTTATATTTGCATACATATTTTTCTTGAAGAAGATGAAATAACAGAATACAGTTACAGTCTTAATATACTTTCTGTTTCAACTAATTTAGAGATTTATCGACCAAGTTCCTAAATGTCTTTTTTGGATTCCACTATTAATAGATCTAGTTCTGATAAGGATATTGTTCAAACATACTGGGAATGTCACTTATAGAGTGCAAAGATGTGAAAAGAAATTAGCACTAAATTTAACTGCCTTGATTTCAATAAACCAAGGGGAAAATCACAAAAATAACAATATCTCAAAAAGCTATGCATCGATTTTGATGAAGCTAAACTAAGTATATAATATGCAACAAAATGTAAATTAACATGAAAATAAATTGCTATTTGATTATTTCGCTTTAGAAATCGGCACATGGTTAAATTGGCAAATTGCAATGTCACTTAGGCACAAGTAATGTTCAATACAGAATGTGATCACCCTAAAGTGTTATACAAGAGATATATTTTACTCTCAATTATGTAGTCCATGAAGGTAGTTAGAAGTGAAAGTGTTTTTGCAAAACTTCTTTGATCATGACAAAGGTCTGAGTATGTGGATCAAGACAGCAGCATATCTCCCTAGAACAACACCCCAAACATGTTTTATGAGATCGAGCTGGATTGTATGTTTTCCCAAAGAGGTGACACACTGACTACTGCCTCCTGTAAAGAATTCTCTTTCACTAGTGTTAGATGGATAGTAATGAATTCCACATTTTCTCCAAACCAACAAGTGCCTGCTATCACTTTTGATTTTTCATGCCAATGTAAACAATCCTTGAATGTTTTATAGGACAGTATTATTATTTTTTTTTAATTACCATCTCAGGATTTGGTGGTAGAGTCTGCTTTGGAATAAGAGGAATTTGGGTTCAAGACTCAATTTCATAAAAATTCTACTGTGTATACATGCCTGGTAAATCTGTCATGTGTTAGATATTTTCACATTCATGTATTGTGGAAGTTTGAAGAATATGGGAAGTTTTGGGTGTCATCCTCATTTTTTGGTTACAGTTTGTGATAAAATCATCTTCATGTAGCTTCAAAGTGGGACATCTCTGTAACATCACATCAGTACTGTTCAAGACCCTCTCTAAATAAAGCTTCAAATTAGAACTGTCAACCCTCAAAATCCATGTTTTCTTCTAAAATGATTTTTAAAGTTACAAACTTGCATTTAAGCATTTTGTATATAATCCTGAAAATTGCATGAAAATCTGTACAGTAATTCCCGAGTTAAGTTATTCCAAATGCGGAAAGGAATGCTATTTTATGTGTGTTAATTTATTATTTAGTAATGACTTTTCATTTCCTTTATTTACACATAATATTATGTTCTGAGTTGTAATTTCTTTTTTTGTAGCTTTTGAAACCTACACTTCTTGTATCATCCAATATGCAGTCCAATGAAGGCGATCCTCATTGGTCAAAGTTAGATAACCTCTCATACCCTCCAATTTACATCCACTGGAATGATGGAAATGTGAAGAAAGTTTATGTGTTACCAGATTCTCAAGATATGATAAACATCAAAAAAGGCATTGCTAGTTTGTTGCAGCTGCGAATGTCTGATGCTCAAGTAAAAGAGGTTAGAATCAAATGATTATTTTTTCAGACTTTTTTTTATTGAAATTTCAGTGAAATTTTTTTTAGGAGGGGGATATCTATTTAAAATCACTATAAATGTAAAACTGTGATTTTTTAAATTATTATTTATCATTTGCATACAATGAAATTTGTTATAAGCTTCTCATTGAATTGTTTTGATTATTCAAAATTACTGTTGGGTTATGCAGATTTGGTGATATTTTTCTTCAAACTTACTTTTTATTTCATTTTTTGTCTCTAAAACATTACTCTTAGTACTTTTCTCAAAGTAATAATGTTGCTTGTTATATATTTTCAAATTATTATTATTTTTATTAATAAATTTAAGAAAGCTCAAGTTTTGTGACGATCTGCTTGAAATAGGTAGTACATATTTATGGTAGATAGGTATGACATATTTTAAGTAAAATCATGAGTTTTAATATTGTTCATAATATTTTTATTTTATGTCAGAATTAGGTATAATGTATTTTAGATTTAGATAATAAATAAATCCAGAAAAATTTATGTAACAACTGTTAAAGGCATGCTTTATGATGTGTAGTTTGATGTTAGTGGGAAGTTTTATATTTTCCATATGTATCTCCAAAATTATAAAATAAAAAATATGCATTTAGTTTTCATTCTTGTTTCTCAGTCAGATGTATCTGGACAATGTGATGTCCGCTACAAAGTTCATGGCACTACTATAAAGAAACGCAAGTCAAACTGTGAAAGGAATTACCCTCATCAAAATAACTTGGGAACTAAACAGGTTTATCTTTCTAATTATATATTTGAATTTTTAATTTAATCATTTTATTCTTGTTACATGTCCATAAGAATATGATGTATTTTAGAATTAAATAATTTGTAACTATGAATGAATTTAGAAGTATTTTTACTATTTTGTAAAGAGAATACTGCTTAATTTCCTATGACTACAACTTTAGGTAGTAAGTAAATAACTCTTGGAGCAAAGTATTATTTTTTCACCCCTCGGACCATATTTGGCTATAAACAGGAAAATGAATAAACTAATATTTTTTTCTTTCTGACCCAGGGCTGGCCAGAGGGGGGTGCGACCGCACTATGCCCCGCGTTTTCTAAAGGCCCTGCGCAGCTGACTGATTTTTCAAATTAAAGATGCCTTCTTTTTTTTTTATTTTAATCCAAAAATGCATACACTTGAATAGTCAGGCGATATGTGTACATTTCACGTTGGCCAATCAAAGGCAAGGTTGGGCGTTGAGTCTCACAACATAGTCAAAGCAGTGTAAGAAAAGTAAAAACAATGTGTTTCTTTATGCTTGAATTTTAATGGTGATAGTAAATGGTAAGTTTTTATCACTAGGTGGGAAAATAAATAAAATGCTCGTATTTAAAGGAAGACAAATGTTTAATATAATATATTATTAAAAAATACTAAATATTGTCCCTCATTGTTTGTTGTAATCATACTACTAAAAAATTTATCTTAACTTTTTAATATTATTTTTGTAAAAATTTCAAAACGAAACTAAGAGACAGAGATGCCAGAAGAAAATATATGTGTGGATCTTATAAATTTAAGAAAAAATATAAAAAAAGAAAGAAAATTGCTGAAAACGAGATGAACATGCTTTCAAAATTTTTAAATACCGAGAAAGTGCAACAAACTGAATAAACATATAATTAAGAGTTATTGAAAAATCAAAATTGCGGAAATCAAATTACATGGTATGATATTCGCGAAAACAATCCTAATCATTAAAAAAACAGCTTTCATCTTAATTAAGAGGACAGCAACAAGCTATATAAAAATTGTTGCGACTTAAAAAGAAATTCACACTGGGAAGCACTATGAGAGAGAAAATGAAAAGGTAACTAAAAACGAAACACACTATATAAAATGTGCTTATAAACGAGTAGTGGTTTCAATTTTATATTTATCAAATCATAATTTGACATTTAAGGGAAGTAGCGATGCTTTATATAAACCACAAAACGGTAATTTCTTAGATATCATTGAATTACTCACAAGATTTCACCCAATCATGAAACGAAATTTGTATTGATGTGTGAAATCAGCATCGTATTCCTATTTATCTCGGAGAATACAAGATGAACTAATTTCTGCTTTGGCTAAAAAAGTTAGAAAGTAAATACCATATTTAAATAAAAAAAGCTAAGTATTTCACAATTTTATTAGATTGCACTCCAGAGCCCATAAAGAATCTGATATTTTAAGATATGTTAATGTAGTTGACTCTGAAAATGATGCGAGTATACAAGAACGATTTACTTGTTGTTTCTACTTGTAAAAGTCTAAAGGAAATTGCTTGTAAAAGTCTGAAGGAAAAGAGTTATCAGTCAAATCTGAAAGCCTATCAGAAAAAGATGGAATTATATTTGGGGAACTGCATGAACAGTGGTGCTATAACTGAGGTTACCATACGTTCGGATTTCAATCTCGCTTCCGGATCTTCAAAATGTCTGGATTTTTGCCTTTGAATACAGCAAGAGAAAAATTTGGTTGTTATAGAGAGCGTTTTCACAAAAACCAATGTTATACCGCCAATAAAAGAAAATTCATTATTTACATCCATTGTTGACGAAAAAGTGGACAAGTCTCCTATCCGTGCACCAGTTCAAACTGAAAGTTAAAAGTTTTTGGCAGTTTTGTTTTAATTCTGCTTTTCATTAATGCAATTTTGAATTACAAAACATTATTAAAATTTTGTATATTTCAGGACCATCTTCTCTGCAAATTCATTTTTCGTGACTTAAGAAAATATGTATAATAATATGTAAGTTCTGTAATGTGCTGGTATAGCATCTTATATATCTTACTCCAAAATCACCTTCAGAAGTGACAAGAGAATGTCGCTTCGAATGTGTTAAATTTGCGAGATCACACTCTAGTATCCCAATTTTCTCTAGCTTTGAAATTTCTTTATGAATATACTATTGACATGAAAAAGAAATCCTAAATTCAATCAAGCGAAAATAAACTTCATTTGATTTTTTATTAAGTTTAGTTATTTGGAATGACATACTGAATGAAATAAATATTACCAACCAGATATTTCAAAATTCTAATAAAGATATCGGTATACAAATTCACATTTAGAAGGCCTTTTAAAATTTTTTGATAAGTATAGTGCATCGGGATTCATATCTTCTTTTAATATAGTCTGACCACAGATTCTTAGACTACCTCTTTTGGATGATTTTACACCGGAAAGGGGTGTCAGGCAAGAGTCATATGTGCCCATTTCCGGAGTTCTTTGTTAGATCACGCTCAGTAAAATGTAAACATCACCCTTCCATTCTTCACTTTCCCCCTATTTTGATGAAAATAACTCCTCCCGATGCATGCACAAAAGCGCTGAAGGTTTCCGAATCCGTTGCTATACAATAACTGAAAAGGAAATAATGGCAGAGTTAGATAAAAGTGACACTTGAATGTAAGAATAAAAGAACTCGAAATGAAAGTTTTGCATAACAGGGTCACAATATTATAATATTTATTTAAATATTAATTTATCTGAACTGTATTAAAATTATGTGACTGTTCTGAAAAATTGACCTTATCAATGACTGTCATATCTACAGAAAAATCTTTCTCATAATTCAAAATAATAATTTTTTTATTATTTTGAATTATTTTTTATAAAGTTAACATTTTAATCACCTTCAAAATCGTTCATAAATCAAATAATTCAATTATTCATCACTTTCATGTGTTCCGTAAGTCCTTAATATACTAATTTGTGTAATGTAATAAATAGCAAAATGCAATAAATTATTTTGTTTTATGAAATTAGTTTCAAGGCCCTGCAACTCAACTTTGCACCAGGCCTCGCTTTTGTTCGGGCCGGACCTGTTCTGACCTTGCCCCCAGCAAAAAACTGGTGCCCATTCATCTGTACCATCTTGGCACCCCGTCACTAGACTCTTGACTTTGTCTTCTTATTCATAATGATGTAAATCTTTATAATTTTTTTTTTCTTTGTGCAAAGCAAATCAGAATGATCAATTCAAAAATTTAGAAGTTGGATGACTATAAACTTTTCTGAGGCATATTATTTCAGTAACTCCTCTAGCTGCATAATTCTTAATGCTATTAATACTTTATAAAAATTGGTATTGATATTTTAAGTGGCTTATTTAATGACCAAAGACCCAATTTTAAAATTTTTTATTTTTCTGTTCTATGAGCTTATCATTTACCATTTTTACCCAGTTCTAAAAACTTATGATTTATTAATAAAATTTTGTACCTTTGTTTGTATCTTCCTGAAGTTTTGATCTGATAATATATCTTTTTCTTTTTAACAGCTTCTAAGACCTACTTTAGCTACTTCCTCAGATATGGTTATAGAATTAAATCCTCAAGAAAGCATCATCCAAACTATAAAGGGTAGAGAAGAAGTACGAATGACTTTGAATCTGTGGAAACAAGCAGCAGTTTATGTAAAATCAAAGTAATGAATTAATTACTTCTTATGAATTGAAAAGAACTGATGAAAAAAATTACAATTTCCTTTCCATCAAAACTAACAAAATCCTTTTGATTCCTATTTTACTTTCTTATCTTTGTTCAGAATGGCTTTCATAAGATAAACTAGTGCCCTGTTTACTCTTCATTCCTGTAAGCTTGCTATTTATTTTTGTGTTTAGCTTATCACTTCCTTTTTATGAATTTATTAAATTGTTAATCATTGCAAAATACTGTTCTTATATAAAATAAATATCATATTTAAAAATGCTGTTTTTATATTTTGTCTCTCGCTCCTGCATAGCTATTGATAGATTTGGAAATCTTTAGTCCTTGTCATTGCTTCTATTTAATGCTTAACAACTTTTATCTTTTCTTTTGGTTCATTCAAGAAAGAAGGAAAAGCCTTTTGTTTATTTTTATTTAAGAAGTTTTTTATATATAAAATCTTTTAGCATCATAAATAACTTTTTTTTTTTTACATAATCACATTCTTTCCCAATTGTATAGACTCATTTATTTTTTAAACTTACTTTCTGAAAATGTAGTCTTGTATATTAAAGCAATTTTTTTCAATTAACACCTGACATTGCATTGTAAGATTTATAATTTTTTACTGAAATGTTGTTTTTATAACTTCATAAGTTCAAGAGTAACTTGAAAGCTTCTGAAATTTCAACATTTTTAATGTTGTTAACAAATATTATTTTACTTTTAATTGCTTAGCAATTGCAAAACATTATCAGTTCAAAAAAAGAGACCCTGTTTACCCTTTTATTTATTTATATGTTTATTTCTTAATTAAAGTATATTAGAAGTGAAATATCTGTTGAAATGTTGGTATGAAATATGCCTCTTCATTTTTTATTACAAAAAATGGCTGTAATAATATTAAAATGAAATTTTTATCTCCCATAAATCAAATAATTTACTTCATCAGAATTTGTTTTTTACAGATGTTCATCAAAATTTGTTCAAATTGTGATATTACACTGAGAAATGATAAAGTATTTTACTTCTACCTTCTATTTTGAGTAATTCATTATTATGTTTCTGTTTGAAATTACTCATTTGATGAAATGAAGAAGTCAAATTATCATCTCTTGTTATCAATTTAAACACTTTTGCACTTTTTTTGTTAACTTTTACATAAGTAAAATCCAATCTGTTGTTTTCACTCAAGTGAGATCCAATTTAAGTGGGAACCTCTAATAATCTGATTAAAGCATTTATATAATAAATACCCCAACCTCAGAGACCATTATATATTAATAAAATTGAAATCACTTCATTGGGCTATTCATGCATTAAAAAAATGAAAGATATTATATACCAAAAGTTCTGAAATAAAATGTTGCAAATTCCAAATGGGTTTGAGTAATTGCTTACTCAATATTCTTAGGAAATAGGCATATTGAGTAAGAATTTTCTTTAAATTAACATTTCTGAAGCATGTTATATTTAAAAGAACTGTCCTCGATAGATATTTTTTTTATGATCTCTCCAAATCCTAAATAAATGTGACTTATTTTATGATAAATTAGTGGGTTTAAAATTGGAACTAGGTTCCTTACTAGAGTGCCCATTCTTATTGGTATCTATATGCTTACACATCATTTCATCTTCCTAGTACCGTTACCAATCCAGTTAATGTACCTGAATTTACCTTTCAAATGCATAGTATGCTAAATAACCATTTGACCGCTATTGCTTTGGCCTTGTTGCTGAAGGATAGCAGATTCAAGCTGAATAACCACCATGTACGTGAACTTGACGTAAACTATGTCGGATCACGTCATTCATCTTCACATTCGAGTTGTGCATAGAGTGAAAATTATTTCTAAGATATATTTAATAACATTTCAATATATTTGAAAACTAAAAAAAAATTATGTAATTGCAGAATACATCTGAATTTTGTTGAACACTATGGCAATCATGCAACACTGAAGGGTAAAAATGTTGGTGTTGTTTTAAACTCCATTGCTGAAGGTAATGTTTCCTCACTTTTTTTTCAATAATAACTTTTAATAATTTTTGAAAAAGTTTGCTGATTTTTTTAAAAATTCATTTCAGAAATGGGGTCCAAATTGAAAGGAGAACCACTGGAAGCTTCTTTGAATGGTGATTTTTGTCCTAATTGCATGCCTGTTAGTATTGTTTCTTTTTCTAAATATGAGCCAATTACTTGATATGCAGTAAAAATTAATGGATTTGGAAAAAAAAATTCCTGAAAAAGCTATCATTTTAAAAATTATATATGCAGGGTGGCTACTCTAAACATAGCCCAATAGCTAATTCCTAAACTGTTAGAGATAGGCATACACTTCCATTTGGAAATATGCTTTAAATGGTGTAAAGAATTATATTTTATACTAGCAGTATGCGCACAGAGTTGCTTGGGGCATAATGACTTCAACAAAATAAAAAAAGCACAAAGTTTTGAAAACGAAATCGAAACATATATGTATATATTGATTTTGCCCTTGATTTTTAGTGAAAGTACACACGGGAACTTGAGTGAGATGAATAATGTATTTTTTTAACTAAAGATATCAGCATAAATGCGCAACTATCAAAAAGTATAAAACAAATAAATCCAATAATTCATGGATCAGTAAAATGAAGTAATTAAGATTAGCTGATGCAATGACTTGCGCTTGCTACTGCCAGCCAATCGGATAATAGAAATGCTTTCTGTGAACTGAGAGTAACCTTGGGTTGGTCGAAAGCTTTGTCAATTCGGATATGCAAGCAAAAATGTTTTGAACTGATCAATAAAAAAATTCATAGAAAATCGGAGAAAAAAGATATTTTAACCATTCTTGTTTTAAAACAGGGATAAATATTCCGGTTTATACCTAAAAAAAATTGAAAATGATAGTGTTGTTAGAACGTCGGATTCAAGGAAATAAGAATTGAAAGTTAAAAATATTAAGGAAAATTGAGTATTATTTAAAAACTTTTCAAAATTCAGTAAATTATGTTGCAAATTCAAAACAAACTTCATTAGAACGAAAATTGTTTGTTCTTATCTGATGGTGCATTGATTGTTTTTCAATGATCATTAGAAAAGATACTACAGCCGTAAATGTGCCAAAAATTACCCAAAACAACAAAAAACATTAAATAACAAAAAAATTTCTAGAGTAAATTTTAAAATTCTGGCTTTGTGATGCATTGAGTCACCATTACGACTACCTGTGTGCCAAATTTCATGGCTGTAAGTGCAATGGATTCATCTGGACATCGCACACATGCAAACTGTGACAAATTCGTCTTGTGGGTGTATGTGAATGCAGTCCAATAAGCAGGATTACAAAAATAAAGCTCTTTATTTTACAGGTATTCTAAGCTAAGAAACATAACACAATTATTAAAACAGCACTTGTAAAAATTCACAACAGAGATTACCATTAAATCTCAACACAGCGCTCAAAGGTTTCTTATAAGCTCACCAGCTTGCTTGCAGATAAAAATTCAACTGACTCTTTTTGGCTTGAGAGCTTGCCTTTTATACTTTTCAACAGGAAGTGACTTCATTACGTAGGAAGTGACATAATCTCTAGAAAGTTCATGAAACCAGTAGAAATATGTTGAAAGTTCGAGGTCTTTCTAGAGAATTCCTTTTGTCGCCAAGGTCGCCAAATTTATCGCCATGTCGCCAAGATTAGCATCTCAGGGAAACGAATTTATAGCTTTGTAACATTGCTCCCCTCTTCAAAGACTAAACGTCCCGGCAGTCTTATTATATAGAATTATGATCAGTGGCCCTGTATGGAGCTAGCCGATTAATATGGATGACTTTCGGTTTGGCGTTACGAACCTCTGTACTTGTAGACAACATCGTTCAGTTTCTTGACAACTGTATAAGGTCCTTCCAGTTCTGTTGTAACTCGGGCCTTCCGTCGCTTCGTTATAGTCCAGACCAGATTCCTTCAAATGGTGGTGGGTGCTCTGAGTCTAACGAGTTTTATTCGTTCTGACCAGTTTATGCATGTACGCTTTCCAAACGTGCTCAATTTTTCATGTATCTATTCGGCGAGGAAGCGTTTCAGTGTCCAAAGATACTGCAGGGCACATGTTCGGCCAAACAGCATTTCCGCTGGAGTCAACTGTCACCTCTCGTTCCGCACTCCTGTAGGCCAAGAGAAAGAGTGGAAATGTGTATCCCAAATCTGGTTCCTCGAAAAAAGAGACAGATGATTTAAAATAGTTCGTTAAATCTCTCGACATGCCATCGGACTCGGATGTAACGCGGTCGTTCGGGTTTTCAGAATTCCCAAAAGCTTGCAAAGCTTAGTAAAGACGGCGCAAGGAGTTAAAATTCGTACCTTGATCCGAATGAAATCAGGACGCCATACATGAGGAAATCCAGCTTACGAGTTCTTCTGCGTACAGTCGAGGGCTTCCTGATCTGGAATGGGTGCTGACACGCTGGTAAAAAATAAGTCCATTAAACTACTGGACATATCGATTGCTTTTTGTTGTTCACGGAAAGGTCCAGATAATGCCATTCTTTCGATGTGCGCCCACATTATAGGCGCAAAAGCGACCTTTGGTCCTTGTTTTAGGTCCTTTTCGGGTCCTGCAGGCGTGAGCATTCGTACACCAATTTCAACATCAGCACGAAGTCGATCCTGTAGTAAATCCTCGTGTTTTACCCATGTCATGACTCCAAAATGTCCCTCCACTTGGCTGTCATGAGTCTCTCGCAGAACTTGGAATTCTACTCTTTGGGAGAATTAGCTACACGAAAGGATTTCACCCATCTTTCCCACTTGCGTAAAGAACACCGTCCTTAAGATGGTGAGTCCTGAAAGAGCCCAGTATCGTTTAGTTGCCGGACTCTCCGGAGCGATTTCGCTGAAGATGGTCGATCCGCGAATTTAGTTTCTTCTCCAGAATTGGTTTAATAGCAGGATCTTCTAGCTGCGCCTTTTGGATCTCGCATGAAGACCAGGGATCTACAGCTGTCGTTGTTAAACTTTCACGAAATATCTCTCCATTCCGAACTTTTTCGGCATTGGTTCACTGTTTGCAGCTTTCTACAAGGTCTTCGGGAGAGGCATCTGCATTTCCGTGAGAGGTCCCTTTCTGATGCTGGATTTTCGAAATCATACTCCTGAAGTCTTGATCCAGCGAGCTTCATCCCTTCAGGTTCCTTAAAATTCAAAGCCATCTTAAAGAAGTCATGACTGTCGTCAGAAGAAATTTCCTCCATAAAGATAGTGATGAAATGCTCTAGATTTTACAACAGCTAGAGCATGTAACTGCACG
>BGPR01001526.1:55078-97782 GCA_013235015.1 Araneus ventricosus
TACACCAATTTCTCAACATCAAGCAGAAGTGATCCTGTGTAAAATCAGCTCTGCCTGTTTATCTGTTTCATGACCAAAATGTACCTCCACTTGTCGCTGTCATGGAGTCTCTCCGCAGAACTTCTGGGAGAATTAGTTGCCATCGACAGGAGTTTCCATCATCACTTTCCCACTTGCGGTAAAGAACACCGTCCTTAAGATGTAAGGAGTCCCAAAGAGCCCAGTATCGTTTAGTTGCCGGACTCTCCGGAGCGATTTCTTGCCAAGATGGTCGATCCGCCGAATTTAGTTTCTTCTCCAGAATTGGTTTAATAGCAGGATCTTCTAGCTGCGCCTTTTGGATCTCGCATGAAGACCAGGGATCTACAGTTGTCGTTGTTAAAACTTTCACGGAAATATCTCTCTCCATTCCGAACTTTTCTCGGCATTGGTGCACTGTTTGCAGCTTTCTTTACAAGGTCTTCGGGAGAGGGCATCTGCATTTCCGTGAGGAGGTCCCAACACCTGCGACGTGCTGGATTTCAATCGCTCCTGAAGTCTTTGGATCCAGCAGGAGCTATCTGGCCTTCAGGTTCCTTAAAGATTCAAAGAAGAAATTTCCGTCCATAAAGATAGTGATGAAAATGCTCTATAGATTTGACAATGGCTAGTAATTCTTTACGTGTGACACAATAATTTCTTTCTGGCTTACCCAAGCTCTTGCTGAAGTAAGCGATGACACGTTCCTCGTTTCCAGTATTCTGAGATAGTACGGCTCCTATTCCTTCATTACTGGCATCCGTATCCAAAATAAAATCTTTGTCAGTCCAGGGGTAGGTCAAAATAGGAGATGATGTCAAAGCCTGCTTTAAACTATTGAAAGATTTCTCACATTCATCTGTCCAATTAAAGTTTGATTTAGCTTCAGTTAATTTATGTAGAGGTCTTGCTATTGTAGAGAAATTTTTCACGAAACGACGATAATAGGTGCACAGCCCAAGGAAACTTCGGAGGTCATGTATTTTGTCTGGACGGGGCCAATCAACTACTGCCTTAATTTTTTCTGAATCGGTTTTAACTCCGTCTGCTGAAATAACATGACCGAGGTAAGCAACCTCCCTTTGAAAGAACCTGCATTTCTTAGGGTTTAACTTAAGGTTGGCTTTTTGTAGTCTCTGGAATACTTTACGAAGGTTATTTAGATGTTTTTCAAATGTCCGTCCTACTATTATAATGTCATCTAAATACACTAAGCAGGCTTCTGACGATAGTCCACGTAGTACTGTCTCCATTAGTCTTTCAAATGTAGCTAGGGCATTACAAAGTCCAAAAGGCATTACCTTAAATTGCCAAAGTCCTTGTCCGGTGGTGAAGGCTGTCTTTTCTCTATCTTCAGGTCGGATCTCAACTTGCCAGTATCCACTTTTCAGATCCAGCGTCGTAAACCATTGACTTCCATTCAAAGCATCCAGGGTGTCGTCTATTCGTGGTAGAGGATAGCTGTCTTTCTTCGTAATTTCGTTCAGTTTTCTGTAGTCAACACAGAATCGTGTTGATCCATCTTTCTTTTTAACAAGCACAATAGGCGAAGCCCAAGGGCCTGAAGATTCCTCGATTATCCCGTTGTCAACCATTTCTTTAACTAGAATATCTGCTTCTTCTTTCCTTGCAAGGGGCAAACGTCTTGGGTATTGCTTGATTGGTGGATGATCACCCGTATTAATTCTATGTTGTGTCATATTGCAGCGGCCGACATCAGCGTCACAGATCGAAAACAAGTTCTGAAACTCTTTAAGTAACTTCCTTACTACTGTTCGTTGTCCTTCATCAAGTATTTCAAGATTATCCAAGGATGACGGTAGATGTTGTTCTCCAGAAAATTCTTGAGGACGAACGACAATATCCACCACTGGTTCACAGGTCGCAATAACAGCTCCTTCGTTCAGAATCTTGGGTTTATTGTTCAAATTCAGAACTCTAACGGGGATGGCTTCCCTTTCCAAATCAACGAGTGCGGCCGCCACAAGAACACCTTTCTGGGAGACTTGGCTAGGAAAGTCCGTTACGGCGTATCTGAATTGTTCAGAAACTTCGGGAACTCCCTGGATAAGACATTCTGTTCTTGCTGGTATTATAGTTCTCTTTTTGGCCAATACGGAGCACGACTTTAAATGCTGTACACTGGCTGAAAACAGAGGAATTTCCTCTCCTCCTCTCCGTATCTCGTTCTTCTCCAGGTCTACGGTAAAGTTAAATTTTTTAAGGAAATCCAGGCCGAGAATACAGGGATCGGTGACGTCAGCTACGTAGATTTTGTGTTGGAATTTTCTAGATCCGCATTCAATGGATGCATCCAGTTTGCCTCGTATTTCTGTTTTTTCACCAGTAGCGGTCTTTAAAGAAATGTTAGGACCCGTGTAAATAAGCTGTTCCTTCAATTTCTGTGCCAAGTCTGTTCTTAAAAGAGTGACGTTTGCACCTGTATCCACCAACATTAAACACTGGATACCGCAAATAGATCCTTCTAAGTAGAGTCCATTTTTCTTTCCACTAAGTGAAGAGACTCTCGGTCCTTCTTCAGGGGCTTTGTTCAGAGAAGGCAGCCTTCTCCCCGCAAGACAGCCGTATGTTAGTTTTCCTGGTTCGAAGTAATCGCCTGGCACTCCCTTTGAACGTGCCCCTTCTGGTTGCACTTCCAGCAAGTCACGTTCGAGTTTCGTCGAGGAGTGTACTTCTTTCCAGCAACACTACTGTTTAATAATTTTTCCAGCCTGTTAAAGAAGAATTCAAATTTATCATCTCTTTCTCTACTCATATGATCCTCCGTCTCGATTGATCTAACGTGTCTGGATGTCTTGGAAACAGTTCTCGCAGCCTCATATTTCATACTATAAGCCAGAGATGATTTCAGATCTTTTGCATCCATCAATCTGGTTGAACGTTGCATGTCTTCGTCTCTGATGGCGTCGACGAAGTACTGAGCTGCTAAACTTTCCCGAACATCCAGAGGGCACTCGGCGTAGGCCAGGCTCATTAGTCGTTCTACATCGGCAGCCAATTCTTGAAGACTCTCCCCTGGTTTCTGTCCTCTTGTTTTTAGTTCAGTTCTATAAAATTGCGTCAGATGGCTGTCTCCAAATCTGGATTCCAAAGCCTTCTCGATGGTCGTTAGATCTGTCAGCTTATCAGCTGGAATTCCTTGAAGAACCTCCGCAGCTGATCCTCGGAGCAATGCTACAAGTTGACTGGCTTTCACAAAATCCGTCCATCCATTTGTAGAGCTGACGACGTCGAACTGAGTCTTGAAGACTGTCCATGATGTTTGTCCGTCAAATGTCAAGGATTTTATAGTCGGTCTGGAATGCATGAATTCTGGACTTGCCGATAAACTGAATGGTATAACCTCAAGTTCACTGAGCCTCCTCTCAATGTCGCCGATCTTCCCTTGAACTTTGTGCTCCACTTCCTCATCCTTCCCTTGAACTTTGTGCTCCACTTCCTCATCCTTCCCTTGAACTTTGTGCTCCACCTCCTCAAACTTCCCTTTAACTTCGCTCTTCACGTCCTCGATCTTCATTTGAACTTTTTCCTCTACTTCATCTATCTTCCTCTGGACCTCGCCCTTTACTTCGTCAATCAATCCTTTCATTTCTTCTTGTCCTTTGTCCATTCTCTCTTGTCCGGATCGCATCTCTTCCTGCCCAGCTTCCATTTTCTGTTCCAATCCGGCTTATGCAACCCTCATCTCTTCCTGTCCAGCTTCCATTTTCTGTTCCAATCTGGCTTGTGCAACCCTCATCTCTTCCTGTCCAGCTTCCATTTTCTGTTCCAATCTGGCTTGTGCAACCCTCATCTCTTCCTGTCCAGCTTCCATTTTCTGTTCCAATCCTGCCATCATGGCAAACAGCTTTTCAAATTGTTTGTCCATCGATCTGGTCAAAGGTCCGGTCTCTGGCATTCACAGAAAAATAAAAAGATCCCACTTCTGACACCAAATGTGACAAATTCGTCTTGTGGGTGTACGTGAATGCAGTCCAATAAGCAGGATTACAAAAATAAAGCTCTTTATTTTACAGGTATTCTAAGCTAAGAAACATAACACAATTATTAAAACAGCACTTGTAAAAATTCACAACAGAGATTACCATTAAATCTCAACACAGCGCTCAAAGGTTTCTTATAAGCTCACCAGCTTGCTTGCAGATCAAAATCCAACTGACTCTTCTTGGCTTGAGAGCTTGCCTTTTATACTTTTCAACAGGAAGTGACTTCATTATGTAGGAAGTGACATAATCTCTAGAAAGTTCATGAAACCAGTAGAAATATGTTGAATGTTCGAGGTCTTTCTAGAGAATTCCTTTTGTCGCCAAGATTAGCATCTTAGGAAAACGAATTTATAGCTTTGTAACAAAGCATTGCCTTTTATAAGTATAGATTGTTTGAGTCAATAAATGTACTGCTTAAGAAATTGCAAAGCCTAAATTTTTATGCAGTACCTCAGCCCTATTAGTTATATTTAGTAAAACAATGTTGACACACCGACATTTTAAACCAGAAAGTTTCTGTTCTTTTGCTACTAAAACTGGCCGAATTATGAAGCTTTGAATTTCATTATTTTAAACCGTTCAATTGCTGCCCCAAGCAAGTGCTGCATACTGATTGGAGGATCTTCTTCGAGTCAGCCATTGAAATGACTTAAAATAGCCTAAAACAACGTTATTCAAATCTTTGTAACTTTGTTAGTTTTACTCCCAGAGGAGTGGAACTTTTTTTGTTTGAAATGTTAGTGAGTCAAGAATATTTTCCTACATATGAATAATATTACCAGACGACTGCATAAAAAATTAAACTTTGCAATTTTTTCAGTAGTGCATTTATCGATTCAGACAACATAAAATATAATTCTTTACGTCATTTAGAGCATTTTTCCAATTCAAGGTATATGCCTATCTCTAACAGTTTAGAAATTAGCTATTGGGCCACAATCAGGATGCATTATATATATATATATATAAATTTTTTTCCAAAGTTAAAATATGTTTTAAAAAAAGGTGTTTTTTTTTTTTTTTTTTTTTTTTACATAAGTGTGCTAAGAATTTGTATGATGATATATAGCTTATACATATCTTATGTAATACTAAACCATTTGATATTATTATTCCATTCTGAAATTTTCCTTGAAATCAAAATTAATTTAAAGTGTTCATTGGGTCCATGAGTGTATTCAGCTATGATATTGGCTCAGTTTGTGAAAACTGTTTGCTATCTAATTTTGCAATTTCTCTATGAAGTTTATTTATATATTATTTACTAGCAGTACACGCATGGCGTTGCCCATGGAATCAGGACTTTAACAAAATGAGAAAAAAAAAATGCCCACAATGACATGAAAAAGTTTTGAAAACAAAATCAAAACAAAAGATACATTATTTGATTTTCCTGCTTTTTTTTCGCGCTACAATACAGAGTACGTTAATCTAAAATAATATTACAAAATTGGAATGTGAAAATGATTATTATACAGCAAGCAAAATATAAAATCGAATCCAAAAATAATAATCGAAGTAATTCATTCAGGTGAAGGTCATGACGTATCCTGCGTGTCCACCAATCAAAATTGGCAGCAACGTTCCGAAGAAGTGCCACACAAGGAACTCGATTGAGAAAAATAACTCTCAATGGCCCAGAAAAAAATTAATTTTAAAAAAAAATGGGAAAAGATATTTTAACCGTTCTTGTTTTAAATTCGACAGAGCCGTTCTAGTTATAAGTTGAAAATAATAGTGTTATTAGAAAGTTGGAAGCAACAAATTTAAAAACAAAACTAACATTTAGATGGCAAAACTGACTATTTTTTTAAAAACTCTCAAAATTCAGTAAATTATGTTAGAAATTCGAAACTAACTTCATTAGAACGGAAATTGCGTGCTCTTTCCGATGGTGTATCTATTTTTGTTGTACGATTATTCGAAACCATTCTATTGAGAAATTAGTGCAAAAAATCAACCAAAACAACACAAAGCATTAAGTAAAAAAATTTCTAGATTAAATTTTAAAATTTCGGCTTCGAGGTGCATTCAGTCACCATTACGACTACCTGTGTGCCAAATTTCGTGGCTGTAAGTGCGATAGATTCGTCTGGACATCGCAGACAAACACACACGCACACAAACATTGCCTTTTATAAGTATAGATTTATGCATATTTATAATTTTTCTAGGTAAGTGAACTGACTAAAGAATTTGGATCTAATCTATTTCCTGAATATTTGGGTGAACTGAAATCAGCTGGTGGTTTCTTAAAGTTTCTTGATAGCATCCGAAGGGCATCGAAGAAGGAGATCCTAATGATGTTCAAAGATTCAAATGGCCCTATCTTGTAATAACACTTTTTTACCTTTCTATTAATTTTTTGTTTAACTTTTCATATCTTCATAATGGTTAAGAATCAAACTGAAAAATTAAATTAATGAAGCAATAATTGCAATTATTACTCAAATTATTGTTTAATTTCTTACTGTTGAAATCTGTTTGTAGGTATTCCTAACAGCTGGTGGAGATTATTATGCATTCTTAGTTTTTCTAAAACTTTACTGATATACAAATTCTGTAAATTTAAAAGAAATATGTCATTGAGAAATTTATTAATCTTAGAAAATTAAGGATAAACATTGATTAAATATTAAAATTTAAAAATGTAAACAATAGTTGAATGTGCATTTTGGAATATGAACATTGAAAATTAAAACAAAAAACTGAGGGAGATGAACTTCCTTGTCATACTCTTAGATTTATTTTTTGTCAAATTATGCTAAATAATCAAGACATGAGAACATTTTATCGTCTTTATAAGGTTTTGTTTTAGTGTTTCTGTAACTTCCATCTCCAGTTTACTGATAATAGCAAAGCAAAATACTTATAACACATTAAACAATGCTGTAATTAATTGGCCTCATAACCATCTATAAGATTAAAAAAAAATCATTAAAGAAAAACAGATTAGTTCTTAGTAGCTTAATTTATTTTTTTGATGTTCCATTCCATTTCATTAATTTAAAATTCCTTTAATGGCTATGTTTATTTATTTTTAACACATTTTCTAGAACCCAAATACTGGATGTGCTGGCTGCAGCTCAAACTAATGATGCTCTGGATGTAGCTTTTGAATTGGTTGATTTTGAAAGCAAAGATATTGGAATAGCTGAACGGTTTCTGTTGTGTCTTGCAACTTCTCCTAATCCAAGTGAATCTACAATATCAAAAACAATGGTATGTGTGTGACTTATTTATGTTCAGGGATATCCTTGTTAATGTTTTTCTTATTTGTATATTTGACATATAATTTCTCAAAACCTGTAATTGTATATTGTTACTACAATTGAATCAGAAACAGCTACTTTTCATTTAAATTATTTGTATTTTATTAATACATGATTAATTTTCGGTTTGTAAAATATTGCTTAGAAAATGTGTTTTTTTATCTATGTATATTACTGTTTTATATTATTTTATTCATATTTCTTGAATTGAGCAGCTATTTTCAAACTCATTAAAATTGGTCATTGAAATTGATTGTTTATAAATTTCTTTTTCAGAAATTGCTGAATAAGAATTTTAAAAATGAAAAATTAAAAGCTTCACTTATGATAACGTTGTCATCTTTAGTGCGCACCTACTGTACAAGCAATTCTGATAACATCAATTCATTGGTATGTATGCATTTCATTTAACTGAATATTGTAAACATTAAGTGATATATAAAAATTTCTTATTTAAGTTTCAATTTTTTTGCCTTAAATAATATTTTTTAAAATATAAATAAATTAATATTGGTGTGAAAATTATGACTGTGTTAAAAATAGAATTTAAATTTTGAAAAATATTTTTTTTTTTCTTTTTAGATAGTTCAAAATGTCAATCAAATTCTTGTGCGAGGACTTCAAGGATGCCAAGATGTTGCTTGCATTATTAACCATTTGTTAGCCTTAAGAAATATTGCATTACCTCAGAATTTGCCTCTACTTGTAGAATTTGTTAAGAAGGGTGGAATTCTAGGATTAATGGCTTTAGAAGCTATTAAAGATATCGGGGAACAACACTTCACTCAAGAGGTAAGTCTCTTTAGATATATTAGTCTTTATATATCTGTAGTTACATAAATTAATTTTTATGCTTTCAAAGGATTTGTAAGTTCTGTATTGTTAAAATATTTTTCAGATATGCATTCTTAAATATTATCAAAAATCGATTTTTTTTCCGACACTTGTAGTGCATATTAAAACTTTTTTTCAGGAGATTTTCTTTTTAAAATGTTCTATCTATCAAAAAGATTCCCTGGTCTTGAAAGTACTTTAATTCCACTTATCTATTGTAGAAAATAATGAAAACAATGGATAAATATTAGGGTTAAGTGAAAGGAATATAAGTAAATAGATAAAGGGAGTAAATATCAGAAATTATTCAATAAGCCATAAATTGTTTGATCCTTTTGACATTTTGATTCTGGCTTTATTTTATTTTTAATAACATGATAATTTTGAAGATTACATTTGTCTGTTGTGCTCTTCAGGTGTAGCAAGAGCCTAGTGCTTGATGCAGCAATCATTAAAGATATTAAATGTAATGTGTGACAAATTGTGTAGCTTTGCTATGCTTCTAAGAAACACTATTTTTCCAAAGAGGGGCCTCAAAAGTTTGTCTTTATAGCTTTCTATATACTATCAACTTGAACTGTCATTGACTTTAGTGCTTTCAGTTTAAGGCTGGCTTTCTTGTTAGCCTTATATGTCAACTTAGAGCCATATATATATATACTTTAGGGGCACTTGTGGCTGTTCAGTTTGCTGAAAATATGGTTTAGGTCTCACAGATGACAAAAGAACTTTAAGCTAAATGTTAATATTTAGTTCTGCTAACGTTTTACTTCAAAGCCACATGAGGACTATTTTAAGACAGGCTTCACAATTTTGAATTGTGGTCTGATGACAAGGACGACACCTGAGGCAGCATCGTTTCTCCAAACTTCCACTCCACACACACTGGAAGGGCATTTAACCCCTGGTGAATTTAGCATACACCCGGCCCATATATACCATTGATGTTCCATGGATTCAGGTCTCAAATCTGTGATCGTCCAGCCACAAAGCTGAGGCTGTGTCATGGAACCTTCATGAATTTTATTTGATGTATAGAGAAGCAAGTCATTTCAGATTAACAGACAGATTCTTTTTCAAAAATCATTGGCGATATGAAAAAACCTACCACTGTTCAAGTGATATTTGATAAATTTAGGAGTAAAATATAAATGTTAAGATATCATAATGGTGAAGCAAATATATGTTTAACTTACTTTTTTAGGTTAGTTAGTTTACAAATATATGTTTATTATATATGTAGACTGAAATGAAATATTTAGAAGCATATCACTTAAAACTTAGAATGTTTAAATTCTATCTGGCAGGATTCATCCTAATTATTCCCATTAATTCTTTTGATCAGTGTGGTTTTGACATATTGGTGAACACTTAATTAATGGCACTATCATTAAATTCCTGTATAATTGAAATGATAACAATTTGTATTAATTTTCTGATAACACAAAATGATTGAAAGTCTGAGGATCTTAGTTAAAAAACAATATACAATTATGAGTCCAAGGACTAAGATTGATAAGTGTTTTCATAATGGAACAACTCGTAAGAAAATGACTCTTCTGCTTCTAAAATAACAAAATAATAATACTGAGCATTTGTTCAGTTTTTAAATTTTTGTATTTATATTTTTCTGGCATAACATATTTAATTCCTGTTCACTTTTGTTTGAATAGGTAAATAAAGTGCTTTTTAGGGTATATAATCAATTTTGGCCTCATCAAGAATCTGCAGCCCGAGTCCTTGCTGCAGAACTTTTAATGAAAAGTAGCCCAACTGCAGAAACAATAGGAGAAATTATTGCATCATTACCTAATGATGATCAACCAGAAATTTCTACATTGGTTATCAAGAAGCTGTACACTTCAATGCAAGAAAGTGATGCAGTTAGGTAAAATGCCTGAACCAATGTTTTGTTTGATTCTTGCTAACTATGTCTTTATTGTTTCAAACTCTTTGCTCAAAAGTGTATTATAAAGTTTTAGAAAAGTGTATTTTAAAAGTTTTCTTTTAATTATAAAATAATTTACATATAGGTTATTTTGTAACATTTTTCATTCTGGCCTTTGTATTTTGTTAGTATTTTTAATTTAATTCATTTAACCCTTAGTAAGAGGGTCTGGTGTATAGGGTCTAAGAGGGTCTGGCCAATGAATTTTTCCTTTCTGTGAATTTTTGACTGTTCTTTCCTGAACCCTCGCCTCCTCTCTAACTTAATAGGAACATTCCCCGAGTACAATGAGTCTAGCCATTTCATTCAGTCTGACTTCCAAGTAACTTCAGCCTGACTGAATTCGGTACGTCAGCCCTCCAAATATGCAACGGAAATTTATTGTGCCTCCTGAAAAGATACACACATAGAAAAATTGATAAGTTAGGTACAGTGAGAGAACTTGTTGACTCTTTCAATGAAAACTACCAAAAATTTTATGCAATTGGTGGCCAATTCACAATTGATGCAAAATTGGAGTCCTTACATGGGAGATGCTTGTTTATTCTATATACACTGAATATATTTTTTCTATTTTATCTGTCATTTTTTATCCATTTCTATCTATTATGGTTCTTAACATATTACAATAATAAACTAAGAAAAATGGGTGGAAGTTTGAAGCAGAGGGTGGAAAAAACGACCTGGCATACTCCATAATACCGCACCTCTCAAATTGTACTATACACTAGCCCCTCCCACGAAGGATTAATATAATGATAAATTTAATAAAGTGCAGAAATAGTATCTCTTCTCATAATTGTAGCGTATTTGTGTGTAGTGTTTTAGAGTTACGCAAAAATAAAACTAATATGTATTGATGTTTTAAATTATTTTATCTAAAGTAAAAAAGCATTATCTTGATTTTGACTATTAATGTGTGATATCAAATTTAATCTTTTAAAAACTGCTAGATGCTTTTTAATTATGGTTTAACATAGAAATAATTGGTGAGAATATAATATGCATGAAAAGAATATAGTTTCTAAATTTGCATTGAAGTAATGAACAAGAGAAATGTTATTTTGGGGAAAAAATATATCTTAAATATGAAGGACTTAATATAGGAACGTAATATAATACTAAACTAAATTCATTCATAAAATAGCTAACAATATAATTCTGCTTCTAAGCCTTTAAACTCTGTTAAAGGGCAGAATCATGAATATGTGAAGGAGAGTAAATTGCTGCATGCAACTTTGTTTCTCTTATATTTCATTAGATGCAATGAAATTTGAAAGTGAATACTATGATTAACATAAATACCTGCTAACATTTTTAAATATAATTTTTGTTTTTAATTCTTTTAAATTTATTATATGTTATATTTTTTATATGTTTCTATTTTATTTTTTTAGATCATGTGTGATGGATTTACTGAAAAATTCTACATTTGGCAATTATTACAACTTAGCTCATAATGGGTCATCTTCAAGTGTCATTAATGAATTACAGGGTAATCCATTAATTGTCTATAAACTACTATTAATTAGACATAAACTATGTTCATTTATTTGGATCTGTACCATTCGCTTTGTGTTTTTCAATAAGGTTACATTGCAAAAGTTTCAAGTAATATAATTGCTGATGAATAAATGTGTAAAATAGGAGGTAGTTTTGTTCCATATTTTTAAAACTAATATTTTAAATATTTTTTTATTTTTCATGATCTGGTATAATTTATTAAATAATAACTTGATTGAGCCATCATTTAGTTTTAGATGTCAGTTTTCCTTAGTCTGTACTGTTGAAGAGTAAGCAAATAGCATTAAAAATATCTGATTGATTGTTAATTTCTGAGTGAAGTATCTTTTAAACTCAAACTTTCAGATGTACAGTTGCAGTACGCAGTAGTGGCATAACTGCAACTTTTGCCACCTGGGGAAGAATCTGCAACATGCCGTTCTTCTTTTACAAGTTACTTAGGGCACCTAAACCTCAAAATAAAAATAATAAATTACAGGAAAATAAACATTCTGTTAATATTGTAATTCATCGTTTGACGCCCTTGATCTCTGCAGATAGGTTGTGAAATCATGCATACAGCAAAACTTGCATGTAGGGATGCAAGTTTTGCTGTATGCCATTCTTGCCATTCTTAGGTACTACACTCCATAGCAAAGTTTCAGCTTTAGGACAATATGGTCGCGAATGTGTAGGTCTCTTCCACCAAAAGTTTTCTATTTATGCAAGACTGGTGCATTTTGCATCTGTTAGGGTTAAACGTCCTCATACTGGTATGATGAGGATGTTTGAAAAGGAGGATGCAGACTTAAGTGTTGTAGTCATCTGACCATGGTTTCAAATAGCCCTGGTATAATTTCAAGACATAATATTAATCTAACTAAAACTGAACCAAAATTAGAGTAATACATCTGTATCACTGTGATGAAGATACATTCATTCTAAGATTGTGAATTATATTATGCTTACCTCTGGAAGATGAAACTGCCTCCACCGAAATTTCTTTTCCAATATTTTTATTTAAAATTAAAAATCTATATTACTTCGGGTCAACCAATGGAACAACTGACAATTCCAATAAATAGGGTTACTAAAGTTATAATAAACATTTGTGAATTTTTTTTATTATTACTTTCTTTTTTTTTTGTAAAAAGAAGAAGAAAAATATAGAAATTTTTTTCATTGTTGGTAAAAATTGAAAAAATTAATTCCCTAATATGTTTTTGTTAGTTTCTATTCTTATGCCTGCATTTAAGGCCATAGTGGCCTGATGGTAAGATCTTGGTTTTGGGACAAAGGGTTCCAGATTCGAAACTTAATTCCACCAAGGATCCGGCATATATATACGTCTGGTAACTGTTTAATCTGATGTAGAGGGTCAAGTCTTTCTGCTGAGATGAGATGAAAATGTGGGGAGGCAGTGCCAGCTCCATTGTCATTAAAATTCCAAGGTCCATCCCATAATAACTGTCATGTCACTTCAAAGTGGGATACTATGTTACTAATCAAAAGTATACCTGCTTTGAATTAATCAATAATAAAAACTTTAATTAACTAGTAACACTAAAAGCATCTTTTATGTTTTTTTTATTATTATCAAATTAAATTTGTCATATTAATATCCCATTTCACAGCTATATGGCAACCAAAGGGAGGGGGGAGATTTTGAACTGTGATCACATGACGAAGACAATGCTTAAACAGATATTCGTATCTAAACTTCCATACTATACTACACCAACATGATAGCATTTGATTCCATAGGGGGTGATTGGGGGTTATAAGTGGGAGGTCAAAAAATTTATAAACGACTAAAAGTACCAGGGAGTATTGAGCGTAGGCAACAAATTTAAGAAGTTTGCAACAAAATTAGTTAGCTTTCCCAGATTCTATTGCTTTTTTATGATTCCTAGTTTTAGACAGCTAAAATGAAAAAATTTAATTTTTCCTGCAAAAAATTGGAGGGGCGATGCCCCCCCCCCCCCTCGCCTTCACTGATTTTATTCATGGTATCAGATTGAACATTCACTATCGGGGTTGTCGATTTTTTTTTTTTATTTTTAAAAAAAAAAAATCGATTTATTTGATTTAAATCGGATTTTTTTTATTTAAATCAAGATTTTTTTTATTTTAATGATTTTTTTAAAACTATATATATATATATATTTAACATTTGTATATTGGACAATGAGCCCAACAGTCATAGAATTATATATATATATAACAACATACCAATCATTAAGCTGTACTTTCTTTTTAAAAAAACATAAATTAAAAACATTTAATTCAAACATGTAAAAACTATTTAAAAATATTTTTGAACTAAATATAAAGAATAATATACTTTTAAAATATAAGACAATTTTATTAAGGAAAAAAGGAACAATATAATAAAAATTACATTTCTTGACTCTAGATATATTATTGTATGTTAGAATATTGGAGAATTTTGCACTCAGCTGTTCACTTCTTTCATTACAAACACAAGTTTTGAAGCTTTCTCTACTCCTAATCTGTTTCACCCAAAACAACACAAAACATTACATAAATTTTCTAGATTAAATTTTTAAATTCAGGCTTCGAGATGCATTGAGTCACTATCAGGACTACTTGTGTGCCAAATTTCATGACTGTAAGTGTGATATATTAGACGTCCAGCGAGCTCTGGAAACTTTTGAAAGAAAAGTGTTAAAAACTGTATTCAGCCATAGTCAGTAAGAACAAGGGTGCTGGCGAACCAGATATAATTTTGAACTTTATAGACTTTACAAAGAGCCTCAAGTTACACAAATCATCCGAAATAACAGATTGAAATGGCTGGGTCATGTCTGGAGAACCCGCAAAAATAACCTGACTAGATTGCACACTTTCAAGAACCCCGGGGGAGTCCGTGCCCAGGGCAGACCTTCAACAAGATTGCTGGACGATACAGAAAATGACATCAAAATTTTGAAAATAAAAAACTGGCAAAGAGTTGCTTTGGATCATCTGAGTTGGAAGAAGCGTGCTGTCGAGGCAGCTAAGACCTGCAACAGGTTGTTACGCTCCTAAAGAAGAAGAAGTGTGATATATTCGTCTGTACATCACGCACGCACACAAACATTGCCTTTTATAAGTATAGATCGTAGTTTAAATTGCACTATGTAGATGTTTGTATTTCTTTTGGAACATTTATATGTATTACTTATCTTACATTTGAACATTATTGCAATATAAAAACTTTGTTGTCCCCAACACTATTTAGTTTTCTCCAATATTAAAATGAAACTCACTGCATTTTACTGTGTTCTTTCTTTGTGAGCATGATCCCAATATTTATTTTATCTTATAAAAAGGAACATCTCATACTTTGCATTTTATTGTGTTGCTCATTAGAGATTTATTTAAAATCTAATTTGCTTGTGTTTGTAAAAATAAAGATATGGAAAGTACTCTAGTTACATCAATTCAATGAAATATTTTTTTATGCTCTATATATTCTTTTTTTAAATATACATTTAAAAATATTTTAAAATCACTATTTAAAGATACATGAATAATTTTATTTCATTAAAGCAGATTAACTTGATATTTAAAATAAAGTGATTTAAATCAGTAATTTTAAAAAAATCAGTTGATTTAAATATATCAGCGATTTTATTCAACTGATTTAAATCACCACAACCCTGTTCACTATGTCTACATAAACTGCAGATTTTTGAAATCACGTCTTGAATTTCCGAACTGAAACCCAATGCTCTGCCAAATGGCCTATGACATCTCTTAAATGCATCATTAAAAGCAAGTTACAAATTTAATTCTAATCCAGCATAATATAAATTTATTTTGGGAACATGTGAGTTTTTTAAAGTAATAATGTAGTATACTTTTATGAAATAGTATCTGTATAAATAAGCTTATATTAAAATGAAAAGCATTTATAAAATATCTTTAGATTTCAAATTCCGTATGAGTGTACTAAGAAGTAACAGAAGTTTCTGACTCCTTAAAAAATATGTAAGAAAAGGACTGGTAAAAATCAGCAATTTCGTTCTCATGTTCTACACTTCATCCCAGGAAGATAATTGGACCATTCCTTGCTTTTAAGTCATGCAAAGATTGCATTCCATTTGATAGAAATAATTTACATAAATGGGATGTTAGCTTCATCCATAAGCCTGATAATCATGCAAACAGTCTACATAGCACAAGAGTTATGGTTGGGATCAGAGGGTCACTAGTTCCAGACATGATTCTCCCAAAGATCAGTTGTGTATGAAGGCCTGAGGCACATCAAATCCTATTGGAGTCAAACGTACTCTCACTGTTATGGTATATAAATTTGGGAAGGAGCTGTACCGAATTAAGCCTTCTAGGAGTCCTTAGGCAATGTAAGTCTCATGGCCCTCCTTTTCGCTCCCCAACTTCCGAAACCAGATATTTTAGTATTGATTTTAATTTAATCTTTATATGAGAAATTTCAAGTAGCAAATTTTGACGACCTGAAATAGTAAACAATGTAATTGCGGATCTTTTTTTAGAGAATAGATTTCAATATATTGCTTATAAAAAAAATGCAAAATTAAAATTTTAAAGTAATTTTATACAAAATAGTTGAAAAAAATAAATAAAGTAAAAAAGTCACAACATTTTTTTAACACAATCTAAATACTGTATGGTAATAGAATCCGGACATTTCTTTTAAAATTAGAAAACAATACATATTTTCTGAAATTTATAATAATATAAAACTTGCTAAATGTAACTGATTAGAAATGTTGTAAGAATAATGTTTACGCATTTAATTTTAACGTATTATATATTTAAACGTATTTAATTTGAATTTGAATAAGTTCAAGTGCACGGCCTTTGTAAATTAAATGAAAACACAAAATTAAATTATTCTGAAAGTACCGCATAAATAAATAAATAATCTTGATCCCTCAGGGCCTCCTAAAGTTGTGGGGTACATAGGCAGTTACCTACTTTGCCTATTTTAACAATCCGGCCCTGTGAAGGAGATACCAGCTCGGATGTCGTCTTCATCATTCGACACATATTTCAAAACCATGAGATCCATTATGAAATATTGCTCACATAACATTAACCTAACATTCATTCTAAAAGCATTCAAGTTGACTCAAAATGAAAGTTCTCCTTGCCTGCTTCTGTTTCTGAAGTCACTATAGAGACATCTGGGGAGATGCTGATCTGATTTTTGTTACTACATATATTTCCCATAAAACTCGTGGTTAACTTTCTTTAAAACGTACGTATGAAGGTCTATATTTTCATTTACTTCAGAGAGTAAACTGCTTTGTTCTTATTTTATTTCTGTTTTAGTGGTGGAATATTTTAATATTCTTTGTTTTCATTGATTAATGCAAAATGTTTAAATATTTTCAGCTACTCATGATGCTAATATTACTTATGGAATAAATGTGGAGATGAGACCGACTGGCATGCTTAAAAGAACAAGTTTTGACTTAAATTTGTTGGGAAATGGTGAAAATGCTCATTTAATGTCGGTATGTATATTTGGTTCCTATAAATTTGTAACTATATTGAAACAATCTGTACTAAAATTTATAAAGTTCCTGAAATTTCCATGTATTAAACTTTATCTTAAAAAAATGTTTTTATTAAAAATTTTATTTGCTATAAACTTATATAACTGTATACGTATGTAAACTTCAATATACATTTCTTTATTTATAATTTGGAAATTCTTATTTGTTCATTTCATTTAAAACTTAAAACCAGTGATGCATCTTAGGATTTAAATTGGGATTCATTCTCCTTAATTAGGTAGGTATTCCATATATCCCATGGCAAAAGCATATTTTATAAAGGATATATCAAATAAAGATTACACTGAAATTTCAAAAAATGATATTACAGTCTTGTGTTTATTGTATATTGAAATTTGAGTTAAAAGTGCTGTTATGGTGGAACTTAGCTAATTCAAAGATGATGGGACCACAATGAAAATTCAATTTATCCAAAAAATTCCCATTAAGAAAAACTGCGGCTAAGTTCAGCAACAGCATTTTTAATATTTGACAGCTTTAATAAATAGTACATAATTAATAAATAAACAATAAGTACTTTCAATAAATAAAATTATAATTAAAATGCTTTTAATAATTTAAAATTAATAATTTCAATAAATAAGTACATAATTTTAATAAACAAACAGTATACAGTGCTTTGAATACAACAATTTATTAAATAAAACTTCAAAACGAACAGTACAATTCATGTCTAAGATATTCAAGTTTTTTTTTTTTTTTTAAAAAAAAGGAGGATTCTGTTGGGTTTTTTTATTGAATACATTGTACAGCAATAAAATCCTTGAATGAATGAAGAGCCTTAAAAAAATCATTCGCTTTTGATTACTGGGGGCACACAGTATAGACATATTAAATAAGCAAAAACAATCAAAATAAAAAAATTATTTTAAATATTTTAGTTTTTACTATTAATAAGCCAAACTAACCTCGAGTTAGATATGATATTTTAATAAAATGTTAATAGGAAATTCAAGAGATTAGAGTAAAAATTTAAATTACTGACATTTCAAATTAAAACTTTTGAATTAATCAGGTTCCACTGTATTTAAATATTAATTTCAGTAACACATCATTCATTTTATCTTTAGTTATATTTTAGTGTTATTATTTTATAATTCACTATGTTCATCATGCGTTCCAATGGATGTATCAAATGCCTCCATTGTCTGATGATGTTAACTGAGACTAATTTTTGAGTAGATCTTACATTATAAACATTATTACATATATTACATTATAATCTTACATTATCCAGAAAAATCATGCTAGAGCTTATTTTCCAATTGTCTTATTATTGGAAAAATATGTTATGTATGAGAATAAGGATATTCTAATGTTTATTTGATCCAAAAATGTCCATTCTAGATGTCTCTGTTTGTGGAAGGCTTTGGTTTGACTGATGAAGAACAAAAGGAAAATCCTCAAGAGCATTCAGCTGGTATGCAGTTGTCAGTTTTAGGCATTCATTTAAGACCATATATATTTTTCACTGGTACTGGAGAACTTATGAGCCTTATTTGGTCTGGAGCTGGAAGTAATCCAACGCCTGCAGTCCAGGTAATTGGCGTGGTTTTTATTAAATTTATTTAAGTTGTCTCCTTTATCCTGAAAAGAAGTTAGATATAAGTATTCTTTGCAAGGACTTTGGTTTCTTTTTATAAGTGTTGCACTCTATACAATGTAATACAGTAAAATCTTTCATAACTGGCTCCTAATTAACCATAAAAATCAAAATAACAGCACTTTTGAAGATATAAATTTATATCAAAAATTTAAGCCTATGAGATAAAAAAAGATATATAATGGTGTGTGAGAGAGAGAGAGAGAAGAATTATCTGGAAAGAAGGCAGTAGTGTAGTTGCAAATTAAGCAGCGTCAGAACTCTCTAACCTGGGGGACAAAAATTTCACTGTTCTAAGGAGGATTTTACAATTTTTTCTTATTTATTTCTCATTAAGGAAAGCAGTGTCGAAATGGTGTTCCGGCTGCACTACACCCCTGATGGAAACAAACAAAAATTACAGACATATTCCAAAAAATTTGCCGAGCAATGTTCATCTATGCCAGCACATGATGTTACAATACTTCATTATATACACAGTGATTTTTTTTTTAAAACACCAGAGACTATCATATTAGCTGGCAAACATTCGAAATTATATGACATCACGCTAAGAAACGTGTAAATTTTGTGATGGTAATTTTGGTATTTTTGATGGTATGGTAATTTTTTAAAACGTAATTTAGTTATTTTTTTCTGAAATATAAAATTTCATGCATGTGTTTTAATGTTAAATAATCTGTATGATGTTTGGTATTATTTATTTAATTAATAAATTTGACCCATAGTTAAATGGCAAGGTCCAGTTTTTGCCAGTTAAGAGAGATTCTGTTGCATCTTAAAATGTTCTTGCTGTAGAAAACAAATAACTTTTGAAGAACTAATTTGTTTTGAAAATATTTAAAGGGTATGGTTTTAGATTATTTCTGTGCCAATATTGACTATTTATTTGTATTAATTTCATTTAATGAAGTATATTAATTTATCTTTAAATATATATTTTATTTGCATAGATAATTAGCAAATATAATTTTATTTCGTTCATTTTCTTTTCAACATTTCTAATTATTTTTCATTAATCAAGGGAAATTTCCTGATCATTGATCAAACTCATTCAGTTGTTCTCCAGAATGGAATAAATGTTGATTTAAATCTAAAGGGTGCTCTATCTGCAGATGTATCTGGAAGTGTGGAGGTATCCATGTGGAATAAGAATGCTCATGCTGTTGTGAAAAATAAGTATGTCATTTATGGTATGATATTTGTAAAATTTCTGTTTGAAAACCATCTGTTAATTGAGTTATAAAATATATAAGTATTTTGGATAGCATGATGCTTTTAGTTCAACTGAGAAATTATTGCAAATCTTTCCATGTTATACATAGACAAGTCAAAAATTATTCGCACTTCAGCCAAAAAAATATTTTTAACTAGTAGAATACCCAGATGTTATAAATGTTATGTTATAAATAACATAATGTTTATTAATATTACTTTATTTAGGAAATATTTTTCAAATTCTTATGAAATTATTCATAAATTAAACTTCTTTCATTTAAGTGTATATATAGAAGTATTACATATCTTCCCTACATTGTTATTTCATTTTTTAAGCATCTTATTATTTTAGGAACCCTAGACATAAAAATTCCATGCTAATTGGTTCATTTGTTAAATATTTTTCAATTGCCTCACTTCCATCCACACCAGAAGAGAGTGAGATTTCTCATTGTAGTATTTTTTGCTGAACAATGTGGGAGTCATTTTCCAAGTAAAATTTCGATTATTAAAGTATGTAAGTCAACTAATGAAATAAATTTCGTCAAAAATGCTACTGGAGTATTAAATAAACATTTCTGCATGCTTCATCGGTGGTTACCATCCTAAAGAGTTAATTACTGAAGATTTAACTCCACCATATTTTTAGTTCGACATTTTGAAACATGTGAATCAAGTTTCATTTTGCTCACTCCAATTTGTTACATATATTTAAGCAACATTGTCCCACCCTACCTTGAGGGACTGGGTAAGGGCTTATTTACCACTACACTTGCCTTCAATTCGGCTAATGAGGAATGTGCGTACCAAGTTTCATAAAATTCACTCCAGTTGTATCAAGTTTCATGCCAATCAGCCAATGTCTTTGCCACAACCTTCCTGAGGTATTGGGTTAGAGTTTATTTGCCCCTTAAGCACTTTTAGTTGACCTATGAGAAACATGTATATGTCTACCCAGTAGTATCATTCAGGGATGAGATTCTTCCTCTTTTTCGCTGATTTCCGCTTTTTTGTTATTTTGGAGAAATTTCCGTTTTTTCTCTCAAAATTCCGTTTCCCCCCCCCCCTTTTTTTTCCTGATTTCCTTTTTTTTCCCCGTCGCAAAAATTTACTTTTTCTTCCGAAAATTCCGCTTTTACACAAGGAAAAGAAACCTTTCTACCCTCCGTTTTTGAAAGAAAATATGCTCGACCAAGCGGCTTGACTCCACCGGCTAGGAAACTAAGTGATTCATCTAATATTGACGAATCAACATTATATCGGCAAGCTCTAAAACGATGAACATTCCAACATATTCTGTGCCATTCAAAGTATTAAGTACCACCTTTTTTGCAGAAAACAAAACCTCTGTGGAATATTTAGCAATTTTTTTTTTTATTTATTTATTTATTTTTTTTTTGCATGAACATGTTGAAAAAAATTGATTGAAAACTTAAGGCCATCTTGTTGGGCATACCAAGATGAAAAAATAATAAAAAATAAAAAAAATGGAACAAAAACAAATAAATAAACTACATAAAAAAAAAAGAGAAACTCCTGTCAAAAGAGGTATTCCGTCTTGTGCCCAATAAACTGTAAAATAGCTGTTATGGCTTCAAGGCACAGGGGCATAGGGCAGTGTTCTGTCAAAAGAGGTAGCTAAAAAGCTGTGTGCAAAGGCAGCAAAAAAGCAGAGAATAAGACATAAAAAAAAATCTTCTCAAAATAAAAAATAAAACAGATGATTTACCTAGGCATTCTATACCAGTAATTAAACAAAGAGATACTAATGAAGACTGTGCAAAAACTGTAGCCTTTACTGAAAATAAACTTGCAGAGAATGCAAACACATCCTTTATTGAAGAAAAATCTGTTAAAGATAGGAGCCCTCCAAAACAAGGAGTGAAGCGTGTTAATGGAGATCTGTTACCAACAAAAGCCACACAATTAAAAAAACGGAAGAAAACCACTTCTTTAACAATTAAGGAAATGTTTCAAATAGCAATAATGCTAAATGAATCTGTCATTGTAACTGTACAATTTCTCGACCCCTCTCACTTTATAAGGTGCAAAATCATTGTACTGTTACTTTTGCAAAAAGGTATAAAAATAAAAGAAATAAAACAGATTTCAGTATATGATACATTATTATAATTTATAAAGAGCTTACTTTGCACAAAAGCACTAAGTGTGTAAAGAGCACTTTACACAATTGCACGAAGCACAAGAAATTATTTGTCCTCATTTTTATTTATTTTTTAGCCAACTTTTATCAAAAGGCTATTAAATATAATTCTTCTCAGACTTCTGTTGGGTGAATGTTGCATCTCAGTGATGCACAGGTGGTAAATATGTTTTAATGTCTAATTTTGTATTTTCTGATGCCCCTGATGATGTGTTAAACTTGTTTGTTAACTTTTAATGTGAATGATTTAATAATAATTTAATATTCTTTTTCTTATTTATACATACTGAATTATAAATAATTAAGTTATTAATTATTATAGTGTAATATTTTCATCATGTTACATGTTCTGATGTTTTACTTCTTAAAAACGTCTTTCACATATAAATTATGGTACAAATGTTTTGCCCGTGTATGATTTCAGTCTTTTTGCTTTTTTTGCCAATCTCATCCCTGATCTTTAAAATCGCTCCAGCCATATAAAGTGCCATGTCATTCGACCCATAGTTATATGCATTTAGGCGATTTTGCCCCACTCTACTCTGAGGGATTGGGTTAGCATTTATTGACCCCTGAAGTATTTTTAGTCAGCCTATGAGAAACATGTGTACCAAATGTCATCAAAATCGTCCCATCCGTATCAAATTTCAGGTAAATAGCCCATTTGTTACATTTATTTAAATGACTTTGCCCCACCCTACCCTCAGGTTAACGTTTATTTATCCCTACAGTGTATTTAGTTGGCTAATAAGAAACTTGTTTAGCTACTTTCCTCAAAATCGCCAAGCGTGTCATTCGACCTATTAGTTATATGCATTTTGACAACTTTGCCCTACCCTACTCTCAGGGATTTGGTGAGTGTTTATTTACCCCTACAGTATTTTTAGTTGACTAATGAGAAACATGTGTACCAAATTTCATCAGAATCGTCCAAACCACCAAGATCGCAAAGCATGTCAAGCAGCCTATATTTTTCACGTATTTAGACGACTTTTTTCCCAATCCCACCCTGAGGGACTAGGGTAGGGCTTATTTACTCCTACAGTACTTCAAGTCGGCTAATGAGGAACATGTGTGCCAAGTTTCATCAAAATCCTTCCAACAGTTCGGAAGTGATGCTGGAACAAACATATATACGTACTTTAGAACAGACATACATTGGCTGTTGAGCTTGTAAAGTTTTAATAGAGTAGAGTTACAAATATTGTGGTCATGTAATCGAAGTCTGGCACTGATATGTGTGAATTAAAAAGAAGTAAGATACATTTTTTCCTTCTGTAATAGCAAGCTTCAAAATTAGGCCATTGGTGAAAATTTTTATTAATAATTTTCATTCCTTTGTTTTGTTTCTGTAAGTGGCTTGACATTCTAATTTTACTATTATTGTGCATTATACAGATATTTTAGACTTGTAAATGGTTCATGCTATCTCTAAGCAAGTGTGTAGTTGCAAAAAAAGAAAAAAGAATTTGAAGATTTAATTTGATTTATTCCAAATATTCTGAAAGTTTGAATCCATTATATTTAGATAAACATCTGTATGACTATATGTAATGAGAAATAACTTAATTATATCGAGTATATTCTTACATACACTTATATATTATTTGCTATGTTATTACATATACTTATATATTATTTGTTATGTTATATTTCTTAAAATAAATATTTTATATTTACTTTATACAATGCTTGTTTCCAATACAAAATATGGAAACCTGCAAGCTTTCATATTGCATTATTATGATTTTTCTAATTAATGATAATAAACTCAATCCTAATAATTTATATGGTGTGTATCCATTCTTTGCTGAAAATAATTGATTTTCTTTATCAAAAGTTGTGAGGCTTACGACAGCAAAAATTTCAATTTCTTACTGCCTCAATAAACAAAACTGAAAAGATGCACCTCAACAAAATTCCAATGTGCAGCTAATTATGGAGCTGATCGAGCAGCATGGTTCTTTTAACCACTTAACTATTTCTTTCTTTTTTTCCCCACTCAATAATAAGGTCCAAAAAATATCATTTTATTATTATTACAGTTATCTATGCAGTTTAACTTTGAGAGAAGTCACCTTAAACTTAAATGTCTACAACTATGAAATTTAAGTATTTAGAGTAATTTTTATGAAGTGATTTTAAAATGCATTTTTGCTGAAAGCTAGCATTTCAATCATAGCCATGTCTATACAAGAAAAGAAAGCCAGTTTTACAGTAAAAGACAGCGGATTTAGTTTAGAAGAGTAAGAATTAGAGTAGAACCATGGGAATCTGAACTAATTTGGGCTCTGTTCAGATTCCAGGGAATTTAGATTATCCGGGAAATTCGGTAAATACCAAATGCAGTAGAGTATTGACTGTGGGTTCTCTGTGAAAGCATACAGAAAGAGCACACGGCGATTCGCACGGTACAGTGGCAAACAAGTTAAGGGTAAAAAGAAGATATATGAGTTTGTTTCTACTAATTAAGGCACTGTATTTATATTCTTAAAGACCACTTCAAATACTTTTAAGATAGGAATAAAGATTAGCTTTGTTTCTGATTCGTAATTATTATTTTTCCTTCATTTTTCAGTAAAAATTTTTCAGAAAATTAAAAAAAGGTGTTTGGATTATCCAAAATTTCAGATTACCGGGGTTCACATTTTCTTGTTTAGTAGAGATCTAATTTAGTATGATGGGTATAACAAAAACACTCCTTCCTCAAAAAAAGCTTTTTCGTAGCTGTGACCACTCACAATAATTATCAGCATTCCCTTGTACAAAAGGTTCCAAGAAATGTTATCTCCTTATCAATCACTATAGGATCCGTCACATATGTTCCAAATGGCCAGGAGACAGACATATGATCCATATACATCACACAACTAAACAAGTCGGAAAAAAATGATGAATGAATTTATGGCATTGTGTAAATCATTAAAAACCAAGAAAATACAATCTGGTTTTTAAAGCCATTTCTTGGTAACCTGATAAACCAATTTAAGAAAAAATATATGGGCAAAGCGGTAATGAAAATCCAAAATCTTTGTGCCCATATGGCAAAATTAGCAACTACGAAAAGGGTAGTGCATGTACGCCATACAGGCAAAAAAAGTTAAGCATTGAACAGGAGGAATATAATTACACATTCTAGCAATCAAAAGGTTAATAGTCACAATATATTTTTGAGTTTTAACTACAGAAAATATTTAAGCATTGATGAATAAAAATTTTTTAAGTTCACGAATAATTTATGCATTAATATTTATCTTTAAGAAGTAATTCTGTTTAGAAAGCAGTTTTCATTGTTTTAAATTTAATATTTGTGTGCTCTTTTCATAATTTTCTTTTTTCAGAGGTGCCTTGCTAGTAAATGGATTTTGTCGTGTTGATACATCTTTCGTTGAAAGTCATGTCGATTTTGCTATGGGTGGCAACTCTGTACTGGATATGGTTGTTGACCTTGACTTTGCTAAAAAACCTATGGCAATTTGCTTGCAAATGGAGCAACCATCTTATATCTTCAGGTAGTTAACAATCTTAATAAAAATTTTTTACGAAAATAATATTAAACCTTTTACTATCCAGCGAAAAAATAAGGAATTGAATCTATTCTCACATATACTTTCAAATGCTTCTCTTTTGAACTTCCAAAAAGATTCCAACCATTCCTGAAAGAGGAGTTCAATAAATAATGAGCCAAGAAACCTAGAACAGGTTTACTGTACCTCACAAATATTTACCATCATTGTTGAGACATTTACTCTACCAGTATACTAACCTGAGAATAGTGTTCTTAAGAAGTTCCTGGGGCAATTCCAAACCACCACCTTCATTTGTACAATAAAACTTCTCTAAGCGACCACCCCTTCAAGGGCCATTTTTGTTCAACATGGATTTTTTGGCCCTTAGACATAATATCAAAAACTTTTAGGAACGGCCCCTCATACCTCCCTGAGCTACCAGGTTGGTCGCTAGTTCAACTATTTCAAATACATTACTTTCATCTCTTTGACATTGGACATTTTTTTAAGAGAAAATACCAGAAATCATATCGAAATTTATTATTCCTTTCCCAATGTGAAGAGAAAAGTTAACTTTGGCCTCTACCTGAGTTGGACACTCCTGAGTTCATTTGTGCCTTTCACACACTGCTTTGGTCTCCAATATGATATACAACCATCAGCAAATGAAATTTTCAGCTCAACAGACATTTAGGAAAAATACATGATATTATTGGCCATTCCTCAACATCTACCAAGGAAATGATTGGGGATTAATTTCTCCAATTAAAAAAAAGATATAAAATCCAAGCAAACACAAATTGTACTTTTGTTAAAATAAATAAAATAATTCGAATAAAGTACTTTTTTTCTTTAGATGATTCTTAAAATTCTCTTTATCAGAAATAACTACTTAGGGCTTGCTTAAATACGTATTTTGGACTTCCAAACATGAAACACTTTTAGAGTGGCCAATTTTCCTTGGAATGAAGGGTGGCCACTGTAGAGAGGTTTTTCACTGTATTTCAAACTGAAATTGTTGGCCTCTGAAAGTTTTCTTCTGTTCACCAAGTGAAAAGTTTGGATTGCTTGTGTGGGATGATTGAAGATACCCCATTTGAAATGGCTGTGTATGGGCAAGATAAAACGTTTTCCAGCTCATTTAGACGTGCTTACCAATCATAACAAGGTCAGCATTTCCCCATTCTGGAAGTGTAATGATTAATTTGGACAATGCACCTGGTTGGCAGTTCTTGCTTAGAGATCAACCAACTACATATATACTTATAAAAGGCAATGTTTGTGTGTGTCTTCGATGTCCAGACGAATCTATCGCACTTACAGCCATGAAATATGGCACACAGGTAGTCTTAATGGTGACTCAATGCACCTCAAAGTCGCAATTTTAAAATTAAATCTAGAAATTTTTATTTAATGTTTTGTGTTGTTTTGGTTGATTTTTCGTACTAATTTCTCGCTAGCTTGGTTTCGGATAATTATACGAAAAAAATAGATACACCATCAGAAAGAGCAAATGATTTCCTTTAAAATGAAGTTTGTTTCGAACATCTAACGTAATTTACTGAATTTTAAGATTTTTTTAAAAAAATAGTCACTTTTCAAAAAAAAAATTCAGTATTCTTAAAACTCTTGCATTCGATGTTCTAATAAAGATATCATTTTCAAATTTTTTTGGTAGTAAATCAATAATTTTTCTCCGATTTAAAACAAGAACGGTTAAAATATTTTATTTCTCCGATTTTAAATTCATTTATTTCTTGATGGGATCAGAGAATTTTTCTCGAATGCCAACACACTGTTTCGCCCTGGCTACGCCATCTGGTGGAAAAAAAACAGCCATGATTTATTCCCTTCGCTGGATGCAGTCGTAAAGCAAGCAATACCAGAATGTTCCGACTTGAAATTATGAAATGCCAATGCTGCAATAAAGCAAATTTGATAGATATATATATTTTTATTTTTGATTAAAAATAAACATTATGCATACTGTACCTCAAAGAATGATTATAATAAAGATGCAAATTTTTTTAATTAAGTTCATTTCATTATAAAAAACAAAATAATATCAAAGTAAAATTATGACAATGATATGCCATTATCACGAAGAAAAATAAGCTGGAAAATCAATAATGTGCATCTTTTTTTATTTCGTTTTCAAAACATTTTCGTGTCATTGTGGCCGTTTCTTTTTCTTCATTTTGTTGAAGTCTTGATTCCATGGGCAACACCATGCATGTACTACTAGTGTGCCATCTGACATCCCATTCTGTAGTTACTTTTTGGAGGAATTTGATTGATCCTTCCACATTTCACTAACATTTTTTGAATGCATCATAATTTGTGGCAGCCTTTAGCACCTTATACGTTAGATGATTATTATATTAAAATCAGTAAAATTACAAAACTATACAATATTTGACTTAAGTACAAAAGTTGTGTATCTCCAAACATACAACTAACTGCATTGTTTCCCTGAAATCTTATTTCTATTACAAAAATCATTATTTGAATATTAACCTTTTTCTTGCTTTTTCAGACACAATGTTAGAAAGACTGAAACAATTCCAGGAAGCAAGCTTTTGATTAAAACTTTAAAGAGAAGAACCATGTATTTCCCAGGAAAATCCTTTAATTTATTCAAGAGGAATTCCGATTCCTGCAGAATGATGTTGCAACCAAAGAAACATAAATCATTCTGGTAAGCAATTTTCATTCAAATATCAGAAATTTTTACTAATATTGTAAAAAGATAATTTGCTTTTATTAAAGCAAATCATAAAGAATCATTTATAAGTCTATAAATTCATCATAAAATAATAAAAAGGCATTTGTTATAATTCAAAAATGGTAAGTGTTACTTTAAAAAAAAAAAGAGTAAATATCATATGATCTTTATCTCAGCTTTTTAAAAAAATGAAAATAATTAATTTAAACCCAATGAAACACTCAATATCTTTTACTTTTAAAAACTGACACTTCTACCTATATGCCGGTATCAAATACTATGCTTTTAAAAATAATTCAATTTCTATCATAATCTATATCTTAACTATGGCTGAAACAAGTGAAGATACGAAAACACAAATTTTAGGAAGAATCCACAACACTAATTATTGGAATCTTTAAAGGATCCAATTTGCCATTCAGCTTTTTTTCCCCTCACAATCCAGACAATACTCGGATTATATTTTTCTTAACAATTCCTAGTTAATTTATATTAACATCCTGTTTTGAAGCAACTCGGGGACTATTTTGAGACGGACCTCGTAATTTTGAACCATAGTCCGATGAAGAGGACAATACCTGAGCTGGCCCCTTGCTCTCCAAATATCTGCACCATACCAGCAGTAGTTTCTCAAGTTTTAGATTTCAGCTACAGTGCAATATTCAAGTTTACCTCTATGACAGAAAAATATTTCAGAACCACTGCCAATTTATATACCTTTAATTTCTCATAGAAGCAATTTAATCTACATTTTTTAATGTGAATGCATTGCTCTACAATTTAATTATGATGATAGTAAAAATCTATGCAATGAAATGATTTTTTTAAATGTCAGAGATCCTCCACCAGTTCACAAAATTAGGCAAAAAAATAAGATTACGATACAAGATGTTCATAACTCATGAAGACAGATTTGAAAATTTTATTAAGATTGTGCTGTAAATAATTAATTTTTTTAATATAATAATTTTTTTTTCTCTTTTTCAGGTAATGAAGATTTTATTTGCCAAATCTTTCTATTAAACTGATTTTCAATGTACCAAATTTATCTATCTCGCATCTGAAGCATGAACAGTAATTCTAATTGTTTTGTACAAAATATTTAAATTGAAGCTTTTAAATTTGTCCTTTGTATAGTTACGCACAAAATGAAACATTTATAAATGAAACACATACGGTTTCGTAAGGAATTTGTGCATTTAACTGTTCAGCAATCAAAATATGTTAATATAGCAGCAACAATATAACATTGTGCCAAAGATTACATGTACTGATTTGAACTACAGAAGCAACTTTTTTTAATCATCAGCTGCTTTGTAGATACGAGCTTTATCATATTTATTTATTTTTTCAACAAAATATGATTGTCTGTTTAATTTATAATTATTCATTTTTCATCCATGAATGTTAATTTATTTTCTCAAAACCTGTATGTAAAGAAGGATTCATGGTTTATATTGTCAATATGTGCATTTGGATAGACTCTGTCTTTTGTTGTAAGACCAAAGACTCAAATAACCACAAAACTGTGAAATGAAATGGTTTTATTGATTTTTGTATGTCAAGACAATAAATGAACTAAATAAAGTTTCCATGCTTTGTAATGTGCATTTTCAAACATGAAATTCATAAGATATTTTAATATAGCATAAATCACTTCAGGGAATCAACCAAGAGAAGAAAAACATTAAGTTCAATCATATGGCTTTGAAGTTAATTATGATATAGTAACAAAATTGAAACATCAATAATACAAAACAATTAACAGTATTTTTGTTACTTCTTAAAAATTACCAAAATTTATATATGCATAATTTTCATGAAACTATACATCTGTAAATGTAATAATTCTTTGATCTAAAATGGCAACTTGGCTTTAAAAAAGGTTTCAATTTGATGCTCAAGATCAAGAAATTATTGAAAGTGCTGGAAGCACAAATTCAAATGCTTTATAAATTTTGCAATTAATATTTTACAATTATTCAGAATTGTATATAAATTATATAATAACCATAGTGTTTTATAAGGGGGGAGGGGAACAAATATAATATTAATTAAGTTATGGCAAAACAACAGCAAAAATTATGGTTCTTTGTATTTTTAGTAAAAAATTTTTAATATCCAATAACAAGAAAAAAAAATCTTGGCTACATCCCTCAATTGTTCAGTGATTTGGCAAATTCATTAATAGATAAGATGAATACAATAGGACAAATAATGTAAGTCAACATATGATGCAAATATCAGGTCTTATATTACTAATCCAGCTAAATACGAATGATACAATTATTACTTTTTGATTTTTTGGTTAATCTGAATAAGCTTACAAGATGAACATTTCAGAAGATAAAGTATTAGATAATTTTGGACATACTAGATAAAATCTGAGAAAAGCCTAAAATCTTGGTAAAAATATTTCTTTATCAAAGCACATCAAAATGAAATATTAGATATTTTTATATTCCATGATTTAATCAATAAAAACTATTTTTAAGACACTCAGAAATTTTAATTTACCATCTGCTGTTCTTCTCCGTAAATACCAAGAAAAATTTATTTTTCTTGAATTAGTACTAGTAATCTACCAACCTTTATCAAACATGAATACTCACCATTTTCTGAATTCTTATTATCAGTCATATACAGTATCTGAAGGACTATAAAGTTTTGGCTCTATCTCTTTGAATATATCGTTCCACTAAATGTAACAATGATTTAAAATGCAGACACAAGGAATTACCGACAACAATACAATTGAATAAATGAAATACAATGATCAAGTTTTCTTGAGATGGAGACATTAAGATGGCCTCAAATTCCTCTCAAACTTTAACTGGGAGGAGGAGGCGGTGGTGGTGGAGGTGCAGTCAACAGAGATGGAAGAGACAAAGTGGCTAGTGAAACATTTTGCGTTGTTGCCGGAGCAGTAGTTGATTGGACAGAACTGGTTGCAGGCGGTGGGGGTGGTGGAGGCTGAGCTGCTAAGGTCTGGAGGGAAGCAGCAGCCTGCATGGGAGGTGGGGGTGGAACACCCATAAACCCACCCCATGGATACATTGTAGCCATTGCAGCTGGTGGAGGAATTGGTGCAATGCCAGGAGGTGGAGGGACTGGCATAGGTCCAGACACTTGATGAGGCATCTGCCATGGTGCAGCAGCTAAAGTCAAGAAAAGAATTATAAATAAATACCTGAAAACATCCAAGTAAGATATGTATGTTCAAATATAGGACGAAATTTCTACTATGATCAAAATTTCATCACATATATTTCAGGAGTAAAATTAACATCTGTTTCTTAAAAATTGCCTATTTGTAAACATACAGTCTCTTTAAAAAGCTGGATGCACTATTAGATAAATTTAACTATGTTCCTCTTCAAATGAAATTTACTATAAATTTGTTTTGATTTATAAACTATGTACATAAAACTGAAGTTCAATAATCAGTGGGAGATCGAAAGATAAAAATTATGATGAGATATTTTTGAAAATAACAAAATTTGAAAATGAAAAATTTACAATGAAAAATTTACATTTAGAAAACATTTTTTCAAATCCCTAAAAGTTAAACCCCTAAGAGTTAAAATAAAAAGAAACGTCAAAACTTTAGCTACACTATGGGCCATCAGGCACAGCTTTAATTATAAATCAATAGATGATATAGATACAACTAAGAAGTAAAAAAAAAAAAAAACTTGCCTTGAGTGACTGTTGGTGGTGTCATCCAGCTATGAGGCTGACTTCCAGCTGAGAGATTAGGTGGTGGTGGTGGAGGTGCAAGCATTCCCACAGCTGGAGCAGATGAAGCCTGTAAATAAATTTAAATAATCAAAACAAAGGATTTTTTTAATACAAAAAAGTCATATCTACAGACATCACACAGGCTTTGAACAAAAAAAGCTGGAACTTCATAAATAATGAATCGTGTCAGACATAAATATTGAGAAATAAAGTACGATTAATTGAACAATAAAATAAGAATTTATACAAAAAGTGCTTGTGATATTAAAAATATTGTAGAATTATTACATAAAAGAAAATTAAGAATGATAAAATGTGATACCGGAAAAGCTATTTTGTGTATCTATCAAATGGCAGCTTAATTTTTTTAACATATCTTTTCAGAGATACCATGAAAAGTTTCATATCGATAGAATTCTACATACAATATACCAAAAATATTCATCTTGCTTCATGAGTAAAAGAAATGTGATTCTTATGTCCAATTAAATTTTAATTAGAAATAATAAGCATTTAAAACATTATTCATTTCTTTAATAAAGTCATCAATCAGAGACCTAACAATTTTTATTTTGCTAGGTAGCTTATAATTGCTCGCTTATCTATCAACTGTAGTTGATTTTTTCGTAGATAGCTAACAGTCCATTTTCCAACTAGGCGATGATCGTAACAGTTGCTGGGTTATCAGTCAACTAAAATTTGATAGACAAGCTATAATTCATTTTTGTTCTAAATAGCCAAACACTTGTAGTTTCCTAATCTAGAAAACAAAACCATAAATTTTGCATTATCTCTGTAGATTAGGGTGGGCCGAAAAAACTTTTTCTTTTCGAAACGCTATAGTGCGGAAAACTTGCCTCTAGGGTAGATAAGTAAAATGCAAAAAAAAAATTCTTTTGCTTTCATCTGGCGGTAGCACATCGACCCTAAACTTTTCGAAAATGTACGATTTTCATAATTTTTCTAATGACAGGAAAAAAATCATAACTTCTATAACAAGTAGCTAGAGGTATAGTTTAGTGGAACCAAGTGTAGTGAAGATAAATAAATGAAAAAAATAATACATTTTACAATTTTTTAATAGCGCATTACACTAAAAAAACACATTATTTTAACAAAAAATTGACAACTTTTCATTGAAACAAAAAGTTATTGCCAGTTGTGTAAAATTTCATTTTGTAATCAAATATAGTCCTTTACCTATCTTCAGTTTCTTTTGGTATTTTAAAATAATATTTGCTTGAAAAACTTGGCACTGAAGATCTTGAAAGAAGTAAAGTTCTTATAAAACAATCTCTGGAATTGGGAGCGATTACTTTTTGTGATGCCACGGTTACCAGCTTCAGCCATCGTTCCACTGCTTGGGTGTGACATGGGAAAATACCCTCCTGATTGAAAAATTAAACTCAAAGAAGTTTCGAAAAACCATGAAAGAGGAACATTATTCAATTTTACAAGAACCAGGTTCTGTGTTCGTTGGTCGCATTGCACCCTCTTCTGGGTCTGCTCAAGTCATTGCCAATAGCATTCTTTCTTATTTGAATGAAACTGGATTTTTATTACATGAAATGGACGTAATTGGATGTGATGGAACCGTTACCAATAGTGGAAAACAAGTTAAAATACCACTATAGTGGGGTTGTGGGGTGTGTAACCATTTAAATGAATTGCCACTTCGGCATCTGTTCATAAATTTAGGTGGTGAAACGACTGTGCCAAAATCATTTAATGGTCAGATTGCTACACAGCTCAGTAAATGTGAGAAACTCCCAGTGGCAAATTTTAAAAGTAACAGAAAATTTTGAACAAAGATCAACAGTATCTGCTGGACATAAGTTATGCTATAAAATCAGGCAGCTCTCCTGAAGATTTATCTGTTCGTGAACCTGGTCCACTTTCCCATTCAAGGTGGTTAACAATGGCGAACAGAGTTCTCCGTTTCTCCGTTCCGTATTGAAAACCCAACAAATGAACACAAGATCTTAGTTTCTTTTATCCCAAAGTCATATATGCCTCTATGGTTATATATTAAGAAAAGTAAGTACTTCACAAATGAATCAAAACATGTATTTCAAGTTATAAAATCGTCAATATTCCTACCAGAAAATTTGTTAAAAGTCATTGACACCATTTTTTGCCCATCTAGGAATCGTGCTTATGAGTATGATAGTAGATAAGAGGGATCATATAAGAGTTAGGTTTCAGAAGAATTATAAAAGCTAGAAACTTAGCTTCTAAAAAAAAGTCAATCAGGAGTTTCCAACCACCAAAAATCAATTTTCCAGCTACAAACTACATTGAAATGATTCACTGGAACACTATTATACTTTCACCACCACCTTTGCTGCGAAGATTCTCAAATCAAGAGATTTGGTCTAAGGTCCAATCAGTTGGAATAGCGGCTGAGTGGAACTTTGACAAGTTCCCATGTCACACCCACGCAGTGGAACGATGTGTGAAGCTGGTAACCAAGGTATCACAAAAAGCCGTTGGTTCCAATTCCAGAGATGGTTTTATAAGAACTACACTTCTTTCAAGATCTTCAAAGCCAAGTTTTTCAAGCAAATCTTATTTCAAAGTACCAAAAGAAACTGAAGGCAAGTAAAGGACTATATTTGATTACAAATTGATATTTTACACAATCAGAAACAACTTTTTGTTTGAATGGAAATTTGTCAATTTTTGTGAAAAAATGTGGGCTTTTTTAGTATAATGCATTATTAACAAGTTGTAAAATGTATTTTTTTTTCACTTATTTATCTTTCCTACACTTTGTTGGACTAAACTATACCTACTTGTTATAGAAGTTATTTGATTTTTTTCCTAGTTATTAGAAAAATTATTAAAATAGTATATTTTCGAAAAGTTTAGGGTCGATGCGCTACCGCCAGATGAAAGCAATTTTTTTTTTTTTGCATTTTATTTATCTACCCTAGAGGCAAGTTTTCCGCACTATAGCGTTTCGAAAAGAAAAAAAGTTTTTTCGGCCCACCCTACTGTAGATGTCCAATAATCAAAATGGAATTTGAATGTTAAAATTAAGAATTTGCATGCAGAAGTATAGTAAAAAGGATTCAACACTCAATATTATCATCAAACTTAATTTACCTGATTGGGCATTACAGGTTGCTGTGCAGTTCCAGGAGGTGTTTGGAATGGTGGTTGGGCCCAGGGTGGCATACCCATTGGAGAAACAGTGGAGGAAGGAGGCATTGGGGGTGGAGGCATCTGCGACATAATTGGAGGAGGCATAAACATTGTGTTTTGCATGACAGTGGTTGGAGGGGGAACACTTTGAATTGCAGATGATTTATTCTGGGCATTGTTGAATGTTGGTTGAGAGCTCTGAAAAATGATAGAAAATATATGCAAAATGTTTACTCTACTTCTGAGGCCCTTTTATAGCATCTAAAAGGGCAGGGCACGACTTGGGAAATTCAGTTTGGGACGTAACTTTTCATATTAGTAGCCTACCTTTAGGGTGTTCACCCATTAATCTAATAAAGTGCAATGGGCAGCCAATTCGGAGAAAATGGCCCCAAACTTTAGGCACAGCTTATATATCAGTAAGTGTTTGCGAAAAGTTAGTGACCAAATAGCATAGGTGGCAAAGTGCTCGCCTACTGCCAGTTTGGTCCAATGTTCGAACCTGGTTGTGTTTTTTTATTATTATTTCAAATAATAAAAAATTCTTTAAAATTAAGTAAAAAATTTAAAAAGTATTTTTAATTAAAATATTAATTATTTTTATGCTTAGAATAACTGCTCATTCATAAGATACTTGAATTACAGTTAAAAGTTAATTTACAAAGAGTAACATAGTTATAAATACATCTTTAATGGTGATAAATAATAACTGTAATGACTCGCATAACATGAAACATGTTTTTTATCATTCCTAAATTTCAGAAATTCATCCTACATTTATTAATATTAAATTTCTTTTGTTTACTACTAGTAATTCCATATTTCTACATTTAATTACATACAAGAACAAGAATGATAATTATCATAAAAACATTGGAAACAAAAATTATTTTGACATCTTGCAAAATGAATAAATGATGACTGTTCGCAAGAACAACGGTTCTTTAAGTGATTCTTGTGCGATTTCCTCTTCAACCTCCGATACACTAGCAATATCTTTATTCTTACAATATTTTAACTATCTGTATTATGCTAATTTAATTTTTTTAAAAACTATACGAAACACTTCAAAATCCAAGATAAATAACCTCATTTGTTCAGAGTTTCTAAAGGAATAAGAGTAGAGGCACTGTAGAAGAAATTCATACAATAATGAGTAGAAACATTTAACCCATTGGTCCTCTTTCAATCATTGAAATTTTGGACAATTTGCTTATGCATTTAAAAGATTAGCAGCTGCTATCAACTACTTACATTCAATCATTAAAATATTGGACTGTCTGCATATGTATTCAATACCCAAGGTAATGTAAAAACAAAGTATTTGTAAATATAAAAACCTAATAATGACTTTACCCTTGTAATGATTTTAAAATGGCAATTTTTATTATAGTTATCATTTATCACCATTAAAGATGTATTTATAATTTTACTGCTTATAAATTAAATTTTAACTTTAATTCAAGTATCATATGAATGAACAGCCATTTTATGCAGAAAAATAATATTTCAATTAAAAATATATATTTTTGGTGCAATTTGAGATAATTTTGAAAAAAAAATATAAAAAGAACAGCCATGATCGAACCACAAACCAAGAGAACAGCAGGTGAGCACTTTACCACCGTAGCTATCTGGCCACTAATTGCTCATGACCACTTACTGGTATATAAGCTGAAGCCCAAAGTTTGAGGGCCATTTTCTCCAAATTGGCTGGCCATTGCACTTTATTAGATAAATGGGTGAACACCCTAAAGGTAGGTTACTAATAAACAAAGTTTTATCTTGAACTGAATTTCCCAAATTGTAACCTCCCCTTATTTATATACTAACATGTATCAAGTCTTTCCTTTAAAGTATAGGCAAGTTCAGAGCAAAAAAATATTGGAAGCAGCAAAATGTACGGCAAATTTTAAATACAATTATATTTGCTAGATAATTCCATATTTAATATTAATAAAAAATTTCAAGTTAATAAGAAATATATTGAGATATAACCAATGGAATAAAATCAAAACTCATAAGTTAAAAATTAGCTTTGTACTTTACAAATTGCAAAAATTACTTAAATATGAGCATGTAATTTTTGACAAAAAATTGCTTACTGACTTGTTGTTTAATGATCTTTGAAATTTTTAATTCAAGAACATTACATTACAGTCAATATACATCCAAAATAAGAATATTCACAAAACACCTACTGTAGCTTGAAATTGAGATGTTGAGATGGAAGGCGGAGGAGCCATTATTGCTCTTGGCGGCCCAGGTGGTGCTTGCAAAGGAGTTATGGAGGAATGGCTACTAGTACCAACTGAATTTGTTTTATTAGGAGGTGGTGGTCCTTCACCAAGTTCAGCCATCAATGACATATACTGGAAAATAAATATTTTGATATCAGACATTGAAACATTAAAAAAAAAAGAATACATAAAACATTTATAAGAACTACAATATACAATCAGTCATTTTAAGCTACTATATTTATCTGATCAATATAATTTTTATTCAAATAATTTTGCAAATTTAACTCCCAAGTAGAATGGGAAACTACAGCATTTTTTAAAAACGTGTGAAAACAATCCGTATTTATAGGAAAAAAATATTCTAATTTCAAATATGCAAGTGAAATTTTATTGAAAATATTGAGGGCGAAAGATGCAGTGAAATAGCAGGAATGATGATGAAATCTAAATACACTCTCATTGGCTGAGTGGATTTTAACGTTATTGTTCCCCTTCTTCGCATCACATACCTCTGTTTCACGACTTTTGTGGCATATTTTGATTTCAGGTGTTTATATTAGCTTACAAAGTGAAGTTTTAGACTCTTTTTTTACTATTTCATATTTAATTTCATAATGGATACTGGTTTCGTACAAGGGAAATCAGATAATTTGCCAAGGATTGATTACACAATGATGCCTGCATTTCAAGAAAAACTCGGATATTGTGATGGCCGAGATACAAGGAATAAAAGCACAACAGTAAGATTTCTACTTTTTTTTGTCTTATAATTTCTTTTTTCCCCCAATTTTAAGATTCCCATATATTAGAAATTTAATATTATACAAGGCGTGTAGCGAGAAATTGCTGAAAAAATTTAGCACTTTTAAGCACCTCAGCCAAAAAAATTAAGCACCTTTGTGCATGCAAGCACATAGACCCACGTATTTTCTAAGCATATGATGTTTTTTGTTTTATAATAATGCATAGTTCTTATTGAAATTTTTTTTAAATATATATATTTTAAATTTTAATATTTATTTCTGTATTTGCACAATGCCTTCTATTGTAAAATAAAGGATGTCTTTTTGATTTGACAAAAAATAAAAATGATAATGCAAATTGTCATTACCAAAAATTAAGTCAACTTTTATAACATTAATAATAAAAATTTGTGACCTTTTTCAACATTTCTTAAAATTAACAAATTACAAATTAATTTGGACCTTCAGGATAATCATTCCAGTATTTCAATATATGGCAGTGCCCATTGTTGAAGAAAGAGGGAGTGGAAAAAGGTCATTAATAGTCCAGTCAATGACGGGTTTGAAAAAAATATTAAATCATATAGTTTTGAAAATTGGTACACATGTTCCTGAGGGTCTCCTGATGAACACACTAAAAGCCCCTGGCCCAGAGAGGGGAACTCATACCCCATCTTGGATCTCACCTCCCTTTTTTTAGTTTTTCTTCAATATCCCCAAAACTATTCAGTTTTCAAATTACAATTGATTTAAAAAATTAAAGAGCGTAAAATTCCTTACAAATACATGCTTTTACTTTTCTTCTGGCTTTAAAATTTTCCGAGATAATGGGTCTCAAAGTTTGCTGCTATCTTGGATTTCATGACACTTTTTTTAAAGTTTTGGTTTTTTTATATATATCTCAAAAACTATTTAGTTTTCAAATCACGCATGGTACATTAAATTAAAGAATGTAAAATTCCCTACAAAAGAGTGCTTTTATTTTTGTTCTAACTTGAATAGTTTCCGAGATAACGGGCTTCAAAGTTTGCTACCATCTTGGATTTCATCCACTCTTTTTTGAATTTTTCTTAAATATCTCAGAAACTAGAAGAAAAATAAAAGCATGCATTTTTAGGAAATTTTATGATCATTAATTTGTTGTATTGCACACAATTAAAAATTCAATAGTTTTCGAGATACTCAAAAAAACGCTAAAAAGAAGGATGAAATCCAAGATGGCGGACTTTGGCAAACTTTGAGACTCATTATCTCGGAAACTATTATAGGTAGAAGAAGAATTCATAGGAAATTTCACGCTCTTTCATTTGTTAAATCAACTGTAATTTGAAAGCTGAATAGTTTTTGAGATATTCAAGAAAAACTAAAAAGGAGGGGGATTAAATCCAAGGCGACGGCGCATGTATGCCAATTTTCAAAACTATACGATTTAATGTGTTTTTTTTTTTCAAACCCTTCGTTGACTGGACTATCAACTAAGATTTTTTTACAAATTCATCCACTTTTGAGAAAAGTTCTCAAAAACTATTAAAGCTAGAAGAAAAATAAAAGCATCTATTTGTATGGAATTGTACGCTCCTTAATTTGTAAAATCAAATAAGATTTCAAAATTGAATAGTTTTCGAGATATTCAAGAAAAATTTAAAAAGGGGATGAAATCCCAGATGGCGGCAAAATTTGAGACCCATTATTTCAGAAACTATTAAAGCTAGAAGAAAAATAAAAGCATGCATTTGTAGGGGAGTTTTACACTCTTTAATTTGTTAAATGAATTGTAATTTGAAAACTGAATCGTTTTCAAGATATTCCAAGAAAAACTAAAAAGGAGTGTGAAACCCAAGATGGCGGTGTGAGCTCCCCTCCCCCTCAGGACCGGGGACTTTTAGTATGTTCATCAGGAGCCCCTCATGAGCACGTGTACCAATTTTCAAAACTATGTGATTTAATACTTTTTTCACCACCATTTTAGTCTCTTTTGACTGGACTATAAGCGTTACATGTGTTGACACCCCTGGATCTATCTCACCCAGGATTCCTTCTCAGAATTCTTCCCTCTCGTCAGTTTTCTTTCTGGATACATCCGGTACTTTCTTCTTCATGCATCTGGTAAACAAAACTTTAAGTCTATGCTTTCGATTTATCTTATTCATCAACTGGGAAAACAAAAAAAAAACAAAAAGAATGCTTTCTTTGCACTTCTCGAGAAAATTAAGCACTTTTTAAGGACCTTTTTTTTTTTTCAAAATTAAGCACTTTTAAGGTGCTTAAAAATGTTTTTTCAAATTTAAGCACTTTTCATGATGCTACGCACCCTGTTATAAATGAATACATTCAGTAACCAGAAAGAAGAAACTATACACAATAGAAAGGTTTTTCAAAAGCATCAGGCAGCGATAAATTGAAGATGGGCCCTAGGGCATTCCAAGAAGACAATGCGATTTCTGTCGTACAAGAAAGAGTGAAAAACTAAGAACCTGCTTTTGCATGATCTGTGAAATATCGCATGCCTACACACACAGAGAAAAAAAGGAATATACTTATTTCAAAAGCTCCGCTCAAAATAAATTCAAATATAGCATATATATTTTTTTAAATACATGTGTGCCTTTGAAAAATTAATTTTATAGTTTTATTTTACTATGCTGTGAAATATATAAATTATTTCCTTTGTACCAGTATTAATTTTAAGATACTGGTTAATAGTAATTATAATAAAATCTGGTTAAAATAAATTATATAAAGAAACCTAAATAATTTAAAATATTCAAACAAGACCAAATGCAACTGAACTAGGATTGACTTTTTGAAGACTGATTTTGCATCAAAAATTTATTCTGCAAATTATTTGCTTGCACTAAACAAATGAAAACGAATTTCATCATAAAAAAGTCATGAATTTAAACTTATTTTTAAGATATTCTAATTAATTTTCAATGGTCCTGTAATCTTTTAAAAATATAGGAAAGATTCCAATATCTATTGAAATAATTTATGCAGTAAAGAAACAAGAGCAAGTTATAAAAAAAAAATCTTGAAGGTTGGACAGCCTCTCAAAGGGTTAAAATATAAATTACATGTAATCAAAAAGTGGGGGGGATAGAGGGAAAAAAATTAAACTATTTGCTTTAAAATATCCATTTCTTTTTGCCATTAACCTCACCTCATACTTCTTTTCCAAACAAAACAGATATTGAATTCAAAGTTACTTTTTACAGTGGTTTCTGATATTGGTAAGAGGGAACACTGGCTTGTTGCAACAGCTTCATCCTGTGTGTGCTATCTACCTTGCTCATGCCATAATGGAGAGCTTAGTGCTATAAAGGCTCAAGCATCACCTGTCATCTCTCTTGCTTTTGCTTTATGTTCCTGTTGTTGACATGGTAATTTAATTATCATTTACCTTACTTTTACTTTACCTTGTTAAGTTTATTAAAGTTATAATTGTTATCATGAGTTAGTTTCTTCAGTGTTGCGTAATGTTTCCTCACACCTGCACAAGCCAGTATACACATCCATACCAGTCAACGGTGGTTTGTACCTTCCAAGTTACCTTGCCTAATGAGATGCAGTAGCTACTCTCTTTGTCGCAGTAACGACCATAATGATAACCAAGTTCGCCTATTGACCACCGCATTGATCCAAAGTGGTAACCTTACAAAGGTTTGCTAAAGGTTTCTTAAAATATAAATTCCATGTAATCAAAGAAAAGGATAATACATGGTAAAATAACTATTTAAATTTTGCTATTTAATTTATAAATAACTATTTACTTTTTGCTGCTAATCTCGCCTTATAGTTATATTCAAAACAAAACAGATATCGAATTCAAGGCTATTTTTTACTGTGCTTTGTGATATACAATTTTGAATATATATAATATATACTAATTACTCGCATCAAAATTATCTCCACAGACATGACGAACGCTGCTTGCTGATAATTTCCGATTAAGTTTCAGATCTCTCTCCGTTGCTTTACACTACTTTTTGTGAAGAACATAATTTGTTGGCACATTGATAAATAATGTATTGGGTGCAGTTTAGGAACAACACATTATTTTCTGTTGCTATAGTCGGAAAATATAGAAAAAAAAGCAAAACTTCTATAACGAGTGAACGGGAAATAAGCGCAAGCTTGCTGCTGTTTGGGCAACCAATGACGTCAGACCCGCTTCGCGACAGAATGGATAGTTTTTCCCGCCAAAACTCAGAGGTGAACTTTGATAGCAAATTTTTAAAAACAAGGATGAGATTGGCAAAAAAGCAAAAAGACTGAAATCATACGCAAGCAAAACATTTGTACCATAATTTATATGCGAAAGATGTTTTAAGTAAAACATCAGAACACGCAATATGATGAAAATATTACACTATAATAATTAATAACTTAATTATTTATAATTCAGTATGTATAAATAAGAAAAAGAATATTAAATTATTATTAAATCATTCACATTAAA